>MJUU01040406.1:6286-19804 GCA_002080025.1 Modiolus philippinarum
GGGGGGGGGGGGGTCACTTCCTATATAGAGGTATATACAGACGTGCCGCTGGAATGGGCCTGTTTTTTGCAGCTGTCAACTATATGAATGGGTAGTAATTTTTGACATCATATATGTAAATGGGTCGTAAATTAACCCCAAATGGCCAGAATCTCTACTTGTTGCTGTAATTAATCAAGTTTTATCATTATTTGATGTTTAAGAACATTCCTTTTGTGAAATTAATGGTTTTCTGACTCAAATTACACATATTTACTGTACAGTTGGGTTGCTCATTTTTGAAATTTACTATATGAATGGGTCAATATTTTGTTTGGGGAACTATATGAAAGGGGGGTATTTTCAAAATGCCAGCGGCAGGCCTGTACCCAATTCCACCCGAAGTGACCCCCCATGGAATAAATGCACATGAGGCAAAGTATCTAGGTTGATTCAAGCAAAGGAACAACGCGTTTATTGTTGTTCTACATCTTGAAGTCATCAGAAGGCCTTCAGCAATGAGCTGTGCTCATACCTCATAGTAATTTAAATCTTCTGGTCATGGATGAGGGGTTTTCTACATTGCGAAGTGCTCTTACAATCCAAGAATTTTTAGAAATGCATAAATTTGATTGCCGCAAACTGACATGAAGTTGTGCAAAGCAATACGTTTTCGTTTTCAAGTTATGATATTCTAAGGTATTCACTTGTTCCTCTGAAAATGGCATAACATCATACGATTCAATCAAGCAATATGATATAGTACCTTCCGTGAAAGTACAATTTTAACACGAAAGCATTATATTCAATCGAATATTGCTATGAAAGAAAAATATCGATTGGTCTGATAACTTTACTACGACAATGTTATCAAACACTGCTATGAGAGACACGTATTGATTGGTCTGATAACATTACAACAATGATCTATTAAAACACCGTATGTAATACGATATCCAATTGGATTATTACATCGCATTTAACACAAGCATTCATATCGCTTTCATTTACTCACTAAAAGTTACCCCTTACTATTTAACATGCGTGCTTTTATATTTTATCGATGAAATGAAAAACAAGCTGTTGAAAGGTTATCAGATTTTATCAAATCATGCATATAAGATATAAACATTATTATTCTGGTATAGTTGATTTCGTTAGGTGGGTGAAATAGTCGTACTTTATTTCTTTTGATATACGTTTAAGTAGGAATGGTCTATTATTTTCTGTTTTGTGTTGTAAATACCTGGTTTTAAATCCGATCCAATTGTTTTATATTTGCGTATTTCCTGAAATTGATGACTCGGGCTTTTAGGTGCAGTTGTTTGCTTTAATGAACATAAGAAGCTGAATTGAAAATGAGCTGAAATTGTTTAACATTCAGACATAAGTCATACATAAGTCCAACCCTAAAAACAGTTCCAGAAACAAATTGGAATTTTGGGCTTCCATGCATTGTCTTCGCATAATATACTATGCGTTTTGAAAGTGTCAAACTGCTCTGTGGTATCATTTGCCCGCCCGTTTTCGTTTTTAACTAAATATTGTCAAGCCATAAGAAGGCTTTGAAGCGACTTCCACTGTTACATGGTTATGCAATGCGTGGTTGTATTCTAGTCCTTAAAGCAGACAAATTTCACGGTCTTTTGATTATGAAATGCTACATAATTGCGAATTCATATCGTTTGATGACTACGTACAATTGGGTCTGTGATATGGAGTAAATGCAGATGAGACAAAGTATGTACAAATACATTGCAGAACTACCATTGCAAATTACAAACAAAGGATATAGCTAAACACCTATAATGGCAGAAAACTACAATCACATGCCACAATGCACAAGTGAACTACCCTAGAAAGACACAAATGAAGACAGGAGACAAACATAAATAAAGATAGGAACTTAGGGTAGCCGGACTTGGTACCGACAATAAAAAAAGCCAACGGTAGGGTTAAACCAGTTTATGGGTACCCATACCTCCCCTTTCTCTATCGCATTTCCTTATGGTATAATAAAATACGAATAAACTCAATACATGTAGATTGATAACTCTACGAACACAAACTTAAAAAAGAAAATCATATGACAAAACGTAATTTAGAAAGAGGGTTCGAAGAGTTCTCACCACGAAACTGTCGGTTAGCTAAAGGAACGTTGTCTGCTGGTAAAACACTGTCGCACTACGGAACAGAAATCAAACTCAAAACTTCCCGAAGGGTCTGGTTAAAAGCCGTCATGTATTTCAGTAGACATCAGCAGTATCAGTGAGAAGCCAGTATGTGTGTAAAATTTGCAGCTAGTTTAACCGATTGTGAAGAATATCCCGTCGATATCTACTATTACCTAAGGAATGTAAGTTACTTCCCAGTTTTTCTGGATTTTTTTTATCAGTTTCTGACCTTTTTTCTCAAAATTTCCATAAAATCGTGGATGAGAAATGCCTTGTAATTAGCTGTGTACTTCATATTTAGATATCAAATGCTCATATCTTTTGTAAAACTTCTTTAAAACATTAATTAATTTATGAACCCTGTAACCTTGTTGTAAAAGTTTGGATGTGAGAGTAAGGATACGTTCATTAAAATCATCGAGAGTAGAATAAACGCAAATCATACAAGTTGAGATATGGACATTCCACATGACTGAGCTAAGGGAACGTCGCCGTCAAGAAGGGCAATTAAGTAATAGATAGTGAAATCAAAATCATCCCTTTTGCCACAAATGTGAGTGTTTATTTTACCGGCGTCAATGATGATACTTAGATCAGGAAAAGGATAGTATTTAGTATCATTGTTTGCTTTACTAACTTTCAGTTCTTGTGGGTAAATGATGTCGACATAATCTAAAAACTCTGGATTGTAAATAGTTAGGATATCGTCAATGTACCAGTTGTTATCATTGAAAATTGGAATTAGTTTATCATTGTTTGGTACAGTTTCATTTTGTAGTTTTTTTCTCCGTCCCGTTTGTAAAAGAAGAGGAAAAGAGCTGAAATGAGTTGAGCACAATTCGAACCCATGGGGATTCCAATAACCTGATGATAAACATTGGTAAAAAAAAACGAATATAAATGTTGTCTAGCAAGAGATTTAGTGCCTTTATCATATTATAACATGTCCAAGAGCAATAATTGTTGTAAGTAATATTGGAGAAGAATACTTAATTTTTGTTACAGCAAAATCACTAAACGCTTTAATTGATTTTCTGTATTTTGAAGTCACCATGAGACCTTCAATAATGAGCTTTTAAATTTGAAAAAACTAACTGAACTGTTTTACCTTAACGCTCGTCGTTAAACTATCTTCAAGATTGGACATATCTTTGAATGGTAATCACAGAAGGGGCTGTTGTGACCAAGCTAGGCCAAGCACGGGATAAATTGGTTCAGATGTTAAGTTCTGTGATTGAAAAGTTTATGACTGACAACAAAACAACTAGTGCCAAGTCTTGGCTGAAGTTTGCTTTTTGCTTTTGGTAATTTACAATATTGAGAGAATCAAAAATGTTT
The DNA here is from genome assembly GCA_002080025.1 of Modiolus philippinarum. Classification (NCBI taxonomy): domain Eukaryota; kingdom Metazoa; phylum Mollusca; class Bivalvia; order Mytilida; family Modiolidae; genus Modiolus; species Modiolus philippinarum. Next base: position 9,778 of record MJUU01040406.1, read on the forward strand.
TATTTGTCGTTCTGCACCCTCTCAAAGAAAAAGAGCATACCTGAAGAAATATAGAGCATAGCTTAATAAAATCTGTTTTCTCGTTACAAACAGCTGGTTGGAAAGTTCAAAGATTTTCACGAGGGAGTTTTTTGTTGTTTCAATAATCCCAGAGGCACTTTACAAAACCATTCAATATCACTATCATACTTTTGTCTGACATATGGTATTTAAAATCAACATGGCCAACATACCAGCTGACAGGAAAGAAGCCCTTTGGAAATGGTAAAGCCATCGCAATCTAATGGACATAAGACTGAAAAATGACATTGATCAAATTTTCCTCACTATTTTGATAATTAGCATCGATGTAGGGCTCCTACTGGGATAAACAATTGGTTAGAGATTATAACGCAATTGACCTCTTCAGGTTAGAGAGTATAAGTATTGTCTATTTGATTGATTCATTCTCCCAAGACGAGGAAGAGAACTAAATTAAGAAGTAGATATTTCAATACATTTCTCAACTAATTCATCTTATATCACTTGAAACTTCTTAGTAAATGAAGTTTCTTAAATATTGTGGCTAAATACGTGTTCTCAAAGATAATGGAAGTCATACTATACTTTTGTCAACACAATATATCAGTTTGTATAAAGCAAAAATTAAGGTATAACGAAGTACCCATATCATCACTTTATGTAAATGGAACTCCATTATATTTTCTCTCGCAAGTCCCATGTCTTTTAGATAATGACAAAAAATGAAGGTATATTGTATTTGCTGCAAACAGAAAAAGTATTTGCCGTTAATAATTTATCAATGCACATTGTTTATGTACTTCCTGGTTTGATTAGCCGTCTTTTTTCTTATATTCATGTTCTCGTGGGTGTTTGAAGTTTTTGCACTATGCTCGATTTCGCTTCATTTTATTCACACAAGTATTTAGTACTGTTTGTAAACGTACTCAATACTTGTAACTTAAAATAGTTGTAAATTTTAAAAAGTCCCAAAGTTGGTGGATTCCCAAAATCCAAAAAAAGTTCAGCTGATTTTGTGTTAATACCATACAGAGGTATTAAGTATATTCATCCATGTGTATGCCTCGGCAGTTTTTTAAGAATTAGTTTTACTGAAACATTGGTACATACCACCTTTGCTATTCTTAGGCACGGGTATATCATTATGGATGAATGGAATATACATGTTTGAGATCAATTATTTCATATTTCCCCCTCAGGACTTATCATTTGGGTATCTTTTTACCGCTTCCGGTAAATTTCTCCTTTTTATAATACAAAACATTGTATTTGATCGTCGCAATGCTATGTTTTGTGTGGTCGGTGTGATCATATAAACAATATAGCGTACAATAGCAACCTCATTGTTCTTTTTTATTCTGAAAATGTTCTTGTACTTATGTGATTTATATACCAAAACCTGCTAAATATCTAACTGTTACTATACACAATTTACAGACATACTGTAATTAAGTCTTTAAAAGATAAATACTTGTGTTTCAAGAGGACATGTGTCTTATTCAATTCTTGCTGCAAATAAAATGCAGATTTTTTTTTTCAATATATCATGTAATTGTTTGTCTGTTGAGTAAAATTTTTCATCTTCTTTCCAAAGGAGATTGTCCACTTCTTTGCAAGAATCTATAAATGCAATTTCTGCATTTTGCAAAGTAACAAGTTTAAGTATTGTATAAAAAGGCTATTACATACAGTAGTATGTAAATTTCTTATTGAACAAGTTTATGATACATGTAATCATTGTATTCAAAAAGGAACTTGTTTTGTTTTGTTAACTATTTCTTCTATATTGTGTCTCATATCTTTTTATTCATAAAAATGAAATTTCCATTATCTCTTCTCAGGCTTCTTTTCATTATTTGACAGTTACCGGTATATTGTAGTTTTGCGCCGCCTTCCAATTGTTTGACGCAATTACACTGCAAAAAAAAATCATGACGCTAGATAGATGGTATTTTAAATAAAGCAGTTACCTTTGTGTACGCAAAACCTTGACTATGAGTCTTATTACATTAAATGTGACTTTTTATTTAAAGATATCGCTGTATCATGACTAAAATCTAAAATGATCTAATTACATGTTTTAATACAAATTCTTATTCCATTAAAACATAGTAATTGATTCTGTATGCGAGCTTGAGGGCAGTCTATTTGTGAAGACTAGTTAGTGTTTCGTACCATTAGTTACAGTTTTGTCATTATGTATTAGGACTAAAAATATGGATTGGAAAGGAAAATGTAAAAATAGCCAATTAAGTAATTAATTGAAAGACGCCAAGGCTTTTTTTTTTATTATTAGCGTGATTATTCGATAAAGGGAAGCGAAAAATGAGTTTTTGACGTCTTGAAAATTATATCATAGCTCGTTTTATCTCTTTTCAAATGACAGGTTGCAAAAGAAATACATCCAAGTTAAACTCATCCGCAAATGTACTTGAATTCAGAAATAATTTTGATTATTTCTGAGAGTAAATGCAATTCAATTTGTGTGTATTCACAATAATCAAACCATGTTTCAGTGCAAATGCAATGCAATCGGTGTGCGTTTTATATCATTAACCATACTTTTTATGGATACCAGACTGTTTTCATTTGTTTTCTTTTATTCCTCAAATACTACAAGTAGGGTAATATATTTGATTAATAATTATACAATAGTCACTTATATAGAGAAAATTATCACAAGATATAGACTGCCCGAGTGATAGCGATATGGACTGACATCTGGACAATGCCCGAGCCGTAGGCGTGGATATTATCACAACAAAACAATCTGTACTTGTACTCTATACAACAGTCGTCCGAAATTTTTGTGGATCTGTTATTTTTGGAAATTTCAATTTTATTATAGTAACCCGCCGTTCGCGGTCCCGGCTTATGAATAGGCCCGCATCATTCTCTGAGCTTGGAGTATGAGTCTTCCTAACAGAGGACCCCGAGGGAACCCCGGGATATAGAAATAGGACCTAGTATCTCCGGCTTGCGGGGTGTGACCCCTCCTAAACGGAGGCTGACCCCGAGGGTCCCGGGATATAGAAATAGGACCCATTAAATGGTTGTGCGGGATTAATAAATTCACAACCCATCTTTCGGATGGGATGTAAACTCATGTCCACGTGTTGGAAGAAATGCCACGCTTCCTGCACGTTAAAGAACCCTTGTAGCAAGCTCTTTTTGGGGTGGTCCGTAGGTGATCGGCTACAAGACTGAATACCTCGCCCTTGACGATTTCACCCTACTTTTCCAGTGGCAGTCAGAATTTCCGTCCCATGGCCCTTTCCATACCCCAAAGTGATTATTTATTAACAAACTTGTTTTCGTCTTGATATAGCTGAAATATTGCTGAGTAGACGTTAAACAATATTCATTCAATCAATCAATCAATTATTATAGTAACATTAAACACTCCAGCTAGTATGTTTGTTGAAAACACAACTGTATTGTGAATACAATTCATAATGCACAATTAAAGCAACCGGTCAATATCAGAAAATTGGGACTGGTCAATAATGTGATATTGACTGATAGAATAAATACCAAAGATTAATGAATACCACCTGATCACCTCTGTACTAATCGGGAAAAATTATTTAAATCTGATATAAAATAAAAATGAATAATATATGAAATAGATAGAAAAATACCGGAGTTACTTAGAATTTATTTTCTGCATATGCGTAACATTTGTAACAGTCAAACATGAGTTTCTGTGTATTGCCGCCATTTGCGAGTACTAGAAATATATACGTATATATGTATATCGTGTGTTTCTTTATTTTTTTTTTTAATAAACCGCTACTGTGAGAAAAATTCGGGCATTATAATCTTCATGTTACCTATATTCAAGAAATACCACAATAATATAGTATTGACGTAAAGCAGGGCGTAAAGTAGAGAGGCTATTTTTCAATAATAAGAATTGAAACAATGATCAAGAATAATCTGCTTGGTTTTCTTGTTGTTTTGAAACTAAATTTTGTTTAAGAAGATAATTGAAACAGGTTTCTATATACATTTCAGTTATGGTGTACTTGTTCCTTAGAGAATTTCTCATATGGATGCACTACCATTCTTTCACATTTTGGCTTTTTAATTTTTTGTAATTTAAATTTCACCTGTTTATTTTGTCCACGTCCCATGATTTTATTATGCAAAGTTTTCTTACAATTGGCTCGATGAAGGCCCTGTTTTTGTTTAAATGTTGTGATCGTCTTCTACTATCTTTTTGTCGGGAAATGGATAACAGCGATTGTAAGAACACTTTGCCAGTTAAGTTTGTTTGTTGACGATCCTGCATCCATGGATCAAAGGAAAAAAGACATGGATGCAGCGTTGCTCAGCAATTAGCAACGAATTCCGCTCAAACCGGTGTTAGGGGCCGTCTTGAACTTACTATGAGGTATGAGTAATGCTCATTGTTCAAGGCCTCGTGGTGACTTCAAGATGAAGAACAACAATAAAAGCGTTGTTCCATTGCTCGGTTTTACCATATATTTGTAGAGATTTTGTCTCATTTACATTTACTCCACATCCCTTCACTGTTAATTGAAGAAAACAATAAAGTATATAAAAAGACTCTTTCTCACTGTAATTTTTTTAATACTAGCTACTGTATTGATATTCAAATTTAGATGGCTTTATTTTTTAATTTAAAAATTACCAATGGAATTACAAGTAGCAGACGACATTTGATTACACAAAATTTAGTGTGACAATTATCTGAAGTTCCTTTGGAGTTGTGACATTCCCCAACGTATGAAATATGACGGTTTCATTTCTTCTTGACGCCCTTCTATAGGTTGGACCTATTACCATATTATTGATATATACTTATCAACAAAATAAACGTCCACCTAGTACGATTCTCAATAAATTTTCTATTGGGGCTGATAGAACTGACATTCCATTATTGTTGTTTGCTTAGAAGAAGACCAATTTTTATTCGTTCCTTCTATATTTTTATGACAAAATTAAGTGGTTGCTAATGCGGGACGTCTGAGTCGTGTTCAACCCGAATTCAAGTTTTGATACTATACTATGAAAATCAATACATCAATACATTGAGAGGGAATCACTAATTAAGGGGGTAGACCTGGGGTAGGAGGCGATAACTCTGTTTTTCACATTTTTATTTCTTACACAAACAAATAGAATCATTACAATATGTATTATCAAAATTTTAAAATTGTAAAAAAAAAATCCACACAGCAAATAAATATTAATTTTGTCATGAAAATAAATACCTAACATCCAGTTATTTATAATGAGTGAATTTTATTCTACATTTTGGCAAGGCTCTCCAAAGATAGTGAAAATATGTAAAAGTCAGATTTCTTTCAAGGGAGGTAATTTATAGCACAGATTCAGCAATTTTATTGATTTTTACCCACTTTATTATGAATTAAGTAAAAATGGGACGGTAGAATTTTCCAAAAANTCTCAGTTTTTGGTGAAAATTAAACGACAGAATTTTTTACAAGAAGTGTTTAATAGTGATCAAAATAGAGTAAAAATTTCAACCTATACTATTCAGAACACCCATGTATTTCAGTTCAAACTAGTTAAATTTACCATCATTATTCATGCTTACTTTCACATATGTCTAAACTACAGAATTTTGCATTTTAAATAATTTAAAATCAAATACAAATTTCATTAGAGCCATTTTTATACACCACAATCAAGTCCTGAAAGGACCAAATAATATAAGGAAACAGGGTATCTTTGATGACCACTAGACATAAAACGGGACGGTAAAAATTGTTGAAAAGAGCTGAAAGTCGACATGAACATGTTTAGTTTTAATACTGAAAATATTAAGAAAATTAAACGAGTGGAAAATTTTAGGCTTCCCCAGGTCTACCCCCTTAATGAACACTGTTGAGCTAAAGGAATTTATATTAAATCTGTTGCAGTGCTTCAGGTTAATTGTTTTTGTCAATTGAAATTCAGTTAAAGAATTGTCATGTAGGATCAGTTATACGTATACACTTCGTATAGGTAAGAACATAATAATCGAGTACTTATCACGAAGAAGGGGATAATCATGTTCTTATAAATTTAGAATATTGCTAAGTACTCAAGGAATAATTACAATAATTATGCAGTATAACTAATATATAGCGAATAACTAAATGATGAATTCTAAACAAATTAAAGTCACCTTTTACTTAAACTAAGGTTACACCGGAACAAATACTCAAAGTAGTCATCTTCAGCCTCGTTTTCGAAAATTCGTTGAAACATCGATTTTTTTCAAAATGGCAAAATATTTTTATTATTATTCAATGTGTCAATGTTGTTCTTGTTTAACAAAATACCTTTTCGACTCCCTGCACATTCTAATTATTTTCTCAATTCTATCAACCGGAATTTATCTGAATTTTGTCCAGATATGTTCTTTTCATGAGTGAAATGAGATTCGAGTATTTCTAAAGATGATAAAAAATTAAAGAGAACAGAAATAATGCTTATTTTAAATCTTATTCCACACAAATGTGAGTGAACGTTCCACACAAATGTGAGTGGACGTTTCTTTTTGTAGTATAGCTTTGAAAAAGAAAGGAAATGGGGTTAATGTCAAGGGGAAAACATCCCATATCCAGGTTAAAACGATCCAAAACAAAGCATCTAGGGGTCACCGTACGGTCTTCAACACAGTGAGGAACCACACACCATATGGCCCCAAAAAGGTAAAAAAGTGAATTATTTAATGGAAACAAACCACATCCAATAACCCAAATATCAAGAGACTAAAATTTTATAAGAAGACAAGGACAAGCCAATGACCAACATATTCCTGACTTGGGACAGGCGCAAAAATTGCGGTGGGGTTAAACTCGTTTTCTTGTATCCAAACCCTCCCCTATGTGTGGTGAATGGCTGAAAATAAATACACAAAAAGACTAACAGTAAAAATCAAACTAGTAAAAAGTCCAGCTTATCAAGACGAGTACCCTTACAATGAAGTACATAAAACATGAAGACAATACACACAGATACTGCCCGGACAAATGCTCGCAGTTACTGACAGCTAGCCAAGGACATAATTTCCGTTGACTATGATATCAAACCTTCTTACATATGAAACTTCAATTAAATACTTCTAAATAGATTTGGTATAACAACATCATCTATCATGAAAGAAGAACATGATATTGTGCAATCACAAATATGATTCAATTAGTACTAAGAAACATTCAGCATCTAGACTTATACAGTCCAAAGACTCGATGATCTTGAGGTATTTATGATATTGCTTTCTACCAATTCCATTTATTTACAGACCCGATACATTATCTATCTCAGACAAACATTTGTATCAATAATAACAACGTACAAATTAATGTGTTTTATCAAGATTAACAATTTATCTTGTAAAAAACTTTTGACAAGAACATGGTGAAAAGATATATATACATTTCCATAACATATCAGTATAATGCAATGTTGGATAAATAAAAAAAAACTAATGTGTTCATTTTCTCGAAAAGAGTAAAATTATCTTGCAAAGGTATTGAAAAGGACGTGATGAAGTGGAATGGTAGCGATCTGTAGATTGTTTTAATAATAACCACTATGAAATGAAATGTTGGAGGTAAACCTAAAATGTGTGATGTCGTACACTTGCAATTTTCAAATACGTTGAAAATACAAACTACCGAAGTTACTTTTAAGGTAGATAGACACTTTTGCACTGCGCAATTCAATCGCGCATTAGAAAAATGAAGAGTCAGATACGGGATATGTTTGATTTTCGGGCCGGAACAATGATTTGACGGCTTTTCCTTTGTGACGTCATAATTGAATGACAGATGTGAAATGTCAGATTTCGTTTACTTTGCCGCGAATTAACTCCCTTTTCCCAAAAATAATGTTTAATCCAGGAACCTTGTAAAATATCTCCGTTAAAAGCATGGTGACGTATATATAATTTTTTATTGTTACAAATAAATTACATCATAAACTATCTTTTCACAAAAATACACCAAATTCTCATGGATAAAAAGTTTTTTTCTATTAAGCTAAAAATTGCCTTTCCATATTTTCCCCATACATTCTATGTAAATTTAGGTGAAAAAATGGCTAGAAATGAGCAAACTTTGATCTCAATTCTAGAAAAAGCAAGCATGGTGACCCATACTTTTTATTACAGATTTCGGGTAAGTGGGATTGGTTCTTCAATTGTGCCGACTTGCAACAAAAGCTCATGGATATGAATATAACTGTCTATCTACCTTAATTTGGTCTTTGCAGATGACCAATTTGACAACTTAGACATCTTATGTTTCTTCAGTGCAAAAGAAAATGAAATAAACGTTTGAAAGATAGAAAAAAACGAAGATGAATATCATAAAAAAGAAAAAAAAAACAGCAAGGGTAAATATCATAAAAAGCAAAGATGAATATAAAAAGGAAAAGCCAAGATTAATTTGATAAAAAGCAAAGATGAATATAAAAAAGCAAAGATGTTGATAATAAGAAAAGAAAAACAAAACAAAAGAAGGAATATAAAAAATGAATATAATATAAAAAGCAAACTAAAAGGGAACATTGACCTTATAACACAGTATTTTGGAGATACTTCTTACTGTAAAATTTAGATATTGCAAGTATCCAAGTTAACTTGGTCGTCGTGCCACCATCAAAGTGCTGGACTCCGGGCTGGTTAACACCTTCGGTGACTACAAGTCCAGCACCAGAGGTAACAACCCAGTGGTAGTATATACTAATTGCTAAAGTAAGTACAAATTAAGTAGATAGTACCCGTATAACTAGATCCATCCTTACTGTGATTGTGTTTGTATCAGTATGGATTCCTGCGTGAGTGTCAATGCATTAAAATAGTATGTTATTCTTTTCTAATAATGCTTTTGTTTGTGTCATAATGATCCGACCTGATATATCAGTTAGATTTGTATCAGATGTTGAGCACTTCACATTTAAAAATAATGACTCAACTGTTAGTAAGTTTTTATTTAATCTTATAGGGTGTCCTTGGTACCGTATGGCAAGTTTGGAGAATTGAAGTACACTCGTATACTAATAGAATCCTTAACACCTTCCAATTATGTTAAAAGCTCTACTACAACAAATTATTTAAAAAAGGACACCCCTTAATCAAAAATGTTTGATGCATGGTTATGTATTTTTGGTATTTTTATCAGAAATTATACAATTGAAAACTTTTTGATTTGTTTTTTTTTTTTTTGCCTACGGATCCAATAGTTTTTTTCACAGTTTGATTTATAGATCCGCAAGAGCATTCTCGGAAAATGTCATTTATTCCTATTCATTCTATGTTATTCATTCATGACATAACCATGTTTATGCTAGAACCTTCGAAAATTTCAGGGGAGCTCAGATTTCTGTAAAATTTCACTTGTATCTCAAACAAGAGATCATCAACATTTCATTTTTTCACACGACATATTTGTTTCTTTCTTCGTATGAAGCCAGGTTCATACAAGGGCTAGTTCAGAAAAAAGAAAATAAGCTAGCCAAATCCTTTAATTTCAGTTTCCGTTATATAGATGATGTTCTTTCATTGAACAATCCTCAATTTAAGGATAACCTTCAACTTATATACTCAAATGAACTCGAAATTAAAGAGACCACTGACACACCGTCATCAGCATCATAAATGGACCTATACCTCTACATTGACAACTCTGGACGTCTGAAAACAAAACTTTACAACAAGCGTGATGATTTCGACTTTCCTGTTTTTTGAGTAGTAACATACCCACTTCTCCGGCATATGGCGTGTACATTTCACAACTCATTCGCCATTGCCGTGTCTGTAGTTTGTACAGCGATTTTGTCAACAGAGCGAAATTACTGTCTCAAAAACTTATACATCAAAGATATGTTCAGTCACTGTTGCAATTGACTTCAGAAGTTTTACGGTCGTCATCACGGTTAGACAGACAATTACAATGTTTCTGTTTCACAAATGAGTACAGATATTTTTGGGTAGATCCAGAGTTTGTTACCGGACTAACACCGA
>MJUU01040407.1:0-29655 GCA_002080025.1 Modiolus philippinarum
TTGTCTTTGTTTTTATCTGTTACCGTTTTTGCCATGTCTTTGGACTTCAATTTCGGTAGTCATCGCTTCCCTTGTTCCTTCGGTATTCTACTGCCGTTGTTTGATCAAAACATTTAAGAAGTTTTTGCTCTCTATATTTTTCAGTTATGGTGTACTTGTGCGTGAGAGAATTTCTCATATGGATATACTATTGATACTTTCAAATTTTGGCATTTATTTTATTAATTTCGAAATTTAATCCAGACCACCTGTTTTAAGTGCCCACATCTCACTATTTTATAACGCCAACTTTTCTTACATTCGACTTGATGAGTGCCCTGTGTTTGTCTATATGTTGTAGTTGTCCACTAGCTTAAGACACTAGTGCTTTGTCGGGTAAAGGATGAAAGTGATTGTAAAAGCACTTTGCCAGTTTAATTGATGTTTGTTGACAATCCCGCACCCATGACCAAGAAAGACATGGGTGTAGCGTTGCTCGACAATTAGCAAAGAATTCCGCTTAAACCGGTGCTAGGGGCCGTCTTGAACTTACTATGAGGTATGAGCAAAGCTCATTGTTTAAGGCCTCATGGTGACATCAAGATGAAGAACAACAATAAAAGCGTTGTTCCTTTGCTTGTTTTTTACCATGTATTTGTAGAGACTTTGTCTCATGTGCATTTACCCCATATCCTTTTATTCACCATTATTAAAGATATCAACATTTGTGTTATATTTTCCATTTGAAGATATTGGTCTTAGAATAAGTATTCTATCCGTATTTGGTTTTTATTTGTTGATTTGTATGTTTCCCAAGGAAAAAAAGGAAAAGAGAATGGCTGAGGTTTAGGTACCCATCAACCAATAAATCATCTCAAAACAAATAAAAAATTAAGTTAAATAAACCAGTTTAACCCTACTGCTAGCTTTTGGTAGTAATCAAATGACAAAAGACAAACATGTGCATCGATAGGAACTCTGGGTAGCCGGACTTGGTATCCTTGATATCCTTTTTATTGAATTAATATGTATTGAAATACAATTTCTTTGCCTTTTATAGATTTTGAGTCTTAGCTTTAAACTAAATCATTAAAAATGACCTAATTTTTTTTTGGAAAATCTAACTTTATAATAAAGTTTCGAAGGAGTTTAAATATTGTGAGTCCACATTTCAATGATTTTATCATAAATATGATTGGAAAAGTACATTTTTAGTCTCCGGTTAAAATTAATTATCAAAAATGACAAAAACAATTCAATTATTTACATTTTACTTTATGATAACCTTTCGGAGGATTTTATATGTTGTGAAATCAAAATCTAATGATTTTTAGCATAAATATGATTGTAAAAATAGGTTAAGGTCTTCTGTTTAAACTTAAACTTTTTGAAATGACCAAAACAATTCATTTCAATTCTTTTGTTTTTTTTTACAATAACCTTTCGAGGGAGTTACGAGTTACTAGGTTGCAAAATTAAAAGTAATGTATTTTTAGCATAAATATGATTGAAAAGGTAAATTTTCAGTTTTGATAAAAGTTAGTCGTTAAAAAATGACCGAACAGTTCATTTATTTTTGGAAACTTTTACTTTAAAATAATCTTTCGAAGTAGTTTATATGCTGCAAAATCAAAATTTAATTTCGTTTTAGCATAAATATGATTGGAAAAGTAGATTTTAGGTCTTCGGATTAATCTTAATCATTAAAAAATGGCAAAAGCAATTTAGATTAAAAAAAATATAATTAAATGAGGACCTTTCGAATGAGTATATATGTTGCAAAATTAAAATTTAATGTTTTTTTAACATAAATATGATGTGAAAAAAAGCTTGTAAGTCTTATGTTTAAACTTAAGTTGGAACGGTGGAATTTCGCCATTTGGTTTCATGTTTTTGGACAAATTTTTTAAAATAATTTTCTTAAAACTTAAATAATGGGCCATTTCTCTAAGTCGAGCATTCATTTTAAAAGAAAACTTCAGAAAAGTAATTATACTGTAAAAATTCTTTGAAATGAAAATTTTAACAAAGGAGGTAATTTCAAAAAAAATATTTTACAAAGAAATCTCTGTAAAAATTTTTATTTTCTGAAATAATTACATAATAAGGTCCGTAACCCCCATTTTTTCTTTTTGTTTTTACAGGGGCTAGCAATATATAGAATTAATCAAAATTCTCATGGATGTCACTTGAATAATTTTTTTTAAATGGTAATTATCCTTAATATTTCAACTAAACATTCCCTACTTTCGTGAACGATTGTGAGCTTATATGGTCCGTGACTCCAAATATTTATTAATGGTTTTAAGAAGTTCAGTTTTTGAAGTTTAATTCTGCAAACTACTTAAAAAATTCAGATGGATTTTGCTTATACCCCAGACCACCAAAATCATTAAAAATGACAAAAGCAATTCAATTCTTTTGAAAATTTAACACAGTAATAACCTTTTGAAGGAGTTTATATGTTGTGAAATTAAAATTTAATGTCTTTTTAGTACCAATATGATTGGAAAAGTAGTTTTAAAGTATTCACTTTAAACTTAATCATCAAAAATGACCAAAACAATTCATTTTTTTTCAATTTTCCTAAAAATAACACTTTTAAGGAATTTTTATGTTGGGAAATTAAAATTTAATTTCTTTTTAGCATAAATATGAATTCAATTACATTGCATTAAAACTTATTTAATTTTGAACCAACTGGAATATTGCAACTAATCAGTTATGCAAATATGATAAGGGACGTCGAGTTGGTTTAATTCTAATTTTATATAACATTTTGAATATTCACCAATAAAATCAATTTATTAACACGTATTTCAGTCATATCAACACACACGATTGGAATGAATAAATGAATTCAGCAGCGCCTTACCTTATTGTGGATGAACACTTCAAAAAGTAGTTTTCATTCATTTCACTCGAGTATGCTTCTCACACTATATAAAAGAAACATTCTTTCTACAGTAAAGTAAAAAAAATAAATAAATAAAAAAATTACATAAAAAATTAAATGTATTGAATTTAAATAAAAAACATATTAAATGTTTTTAACTGAATTTTTTTTTATCAAATTCATGTCTTTGTCGCGTTTAAGGAAATACAATGTAGTGATGAGTGTCACTGAGGCGATTTGTGGAGATTTAGAAATCGAGGTCAAGTGAACGCTTTACATAGAAATGTAGTATACGTTTTACAGTGTAAAAACTGATCAATGTCACTGAGGCGATTTATAGATATGGATAATAAAAGATTAATAATGAATATCTATATATGATTCACTATTTCCTATACCTAAAAATCATTTGTGAATATAATAATTCATTTCACAGTAATTTCGGTATTTAGTTATTTTTAAATATCAACAAATCATTTTTTAAAATCAATAAATAACGATGTATTTGTTAATATCAATAAATGCTGATTTATTGATATCCATAAATATTTATTAATATCCATAAAGGATTTATTGATATCTATAATTTATTTATAGATATCAATACATATGGAATAAATTTCATGACAGCTTTCTATACATTGTGATTTCAAAATGAAGAACAACAATTAAGCGCCGTCCGCTGCTTACTTGATATCATGCGAATATGGTGGTTTGCATTTGGATACTGATGTTCGAGCTCTCAAATTTGTTGATATGCTTCTGAAGAGGTTTAGTATGAGTTTTGTTGTTTGTCAAAGTCCACGAAATGAACAAACCATAGAATTAGGAAGAAAAACTGTATGTACTGCTGTTATCGCCTCCAGAAAAAAAATGGTATGACGATGAAAAAAATATTTGAAGATAGCGTTAAAATAACTCGAAAAATCTTGAAAAAAGCACGGAAAAGTCAATCTGCATAATTTCAGTTACGCAAAAACAAACCGACTAACGGGTTCATTGTTACTAACAAAATATGTTTTGGGATAAAAAAAAATACTCTGGTTGTATTAGGATCAATCTCGTTTTTTCCTGGTAATTTGAATAAAAGAAAAAAAAGTATGTGTATAAAAAATTCATAAATCACACAAACGTGTATGGGATGCATGAATGGAAGAAGAGATGGTCTTGAAAATTAGACATTTCCTCAAATGTTTGATTCAAAAGAAAGGGTTAAATACTTAAAGTATTCCTCCAAACTGCTAATATTCAAACTGAATTGTTCTAATACAGATGGGCATTTAATATGGAAGCCATAAATACATCCACTGTAATTCAGTAATTAGAATAACACATTCTGTATTATAATAAATTTTTCATACTATTTTCAAAATGTTCATATTGTATATAATTAACAATAAAAGGAGCAAGCTTAAATAACAAGCAATGTTTAGTTTACTTAAATGTACCTGCATTTATTTTTTTAGAAGACCTTGAGTACCAATATATGTTATATTGCTATCTGATTTAATTTTTTGCGGTTTTTTACATCTTGTTTATTATGTAAAATGATCATGTTTAAATTGCGAAAAAACGCTCAGCATATTGAAGGCTACGTCAGCAAATTGTGCAAAACATTTAATTGAGTTGTTTCCATCAGGCACTTTAAAAAACGGAGGGGGTTCTAAAATTATTCCTCAAAAACAGATTTACTGAAAATAAGGCCTCAAAACTAATTACAATAATTCGTGGTTATCTTATCTAAAAATCTGTTAAGGTTCCACACTCAAGTCAAGTTGGCAAGAAAAGTTGTGAGAAAATGGAGATTTGTATTTCGTCCATTGATATATATCAGCGGGAACACAGAGTTGAATATTGGACCTTATGGAAAAACGTTTGATGATCTTTAAAAACCACGAAGCTAAAATGAATCAAACTAGAAGAAAAAGTTTTTTGGTAGTCCACTTTTAAAATTGTGAAGCAGATCCGAGTCCAAACCAGCTTTTGACTTTTTAAACATTGATCCTATAAGAAAAAACATTTTAAAATCTCCTTTAAAAATACTTTTCTTTTTATGACCAACCAGGCACAGTTGTAGATGGTCCTTTCCAAACAATGAGATCTGATTAGTTCACAACTCATCAAAGATAGCCACCAGCGTGGATCAAAGCATGAAATGGAATCTTATGGCAACACATTCGAAAAACTTTTCGGAAACAATAATGTTAGTACGAACAAACTGGTTTAACACCCAATTTATTTTGAAATGCCTGTACCTAAGTCAAGATCATTGCCGTCGAGAATTTTTCCGGTGGTTTCCACTTGTTTTTGTCTTCTCGCCTCGTTGACTCTGGCTCTTGACAATATTTTTGGCAGTTACCTCTCTAATCCTGTCAAAAAAACCGTATTTTATCGCATTATTCTTCAAAAACATCTGATTACATCTGAATATTTACGGAGTTGTTTCAGGATATCAAATATCAGTACAGAGTTAATATTGTATAATTAGTAGTTTAGATGATATATCGTTTCATCCTTCTTTCTCATCATCAAAGCGTAACTTTTATGTTTTTTTTAATCGGATTTAAATCAAAGATTATATCTCCCTCTTGCAAAGCTCTTAACAGATTTTTTTTTTTTTTTTTTTTCCTTCATGTAGAAATTTCAGAAATTATAAGTCTTTGACATTTTCAGGAAATTTACCAAATTTGGCACCGGGGTCTAAATTCCAAAAGCTCAGAACGTATTCAAAGAGCAATTCCAATAATTCCTCATGAAAATATAAACCACAAAATCAAAATTATGCATAAAATTCCAGTTGCTCTGATGAGTACTAATTGTTTAACATTTTTTTTTGCCCCTTAAGGGCATGCCCCTAGGGGTCATACCAAAAGTCCGCTATCATCAGTAAATGAGACGCATATAATTGAACTTGCATACAAAATTTCAGCTTCCAAACATGAATACTTCAGAAGATTTCGCTCATTACTGGATATCTCGAAATACATTTTCGCTCATTTTTCCGCCCTGAGGGCAAATTTCAAAATTCCGAAACCTTCGGCACAGACAACTTTTATAGTGTTAATTATACCCTTATTACAAGGTTTCTGCGATTTAAGGTGTAAGAGGAGTTCAAGATGCCATGCCCTGATGGGTCATACCAAAGTTCCGACACCCTCTGTGAAGTTGCTACATAATATTTGA
Organism: Modiolus philippinarum; assembly: GCA_002080025.1. Taxonomy (NCBI): domain Eukaryota; kingdom Metazoa; phylum Mollusca; class Bivalvia; order Mytilida; family Modiolidae; genus Modiolus; species Modiolus philippinarum. The sequence goes on from MJUU01040407.1 coordinate 6,059, forward strand.
GTCGATTTCAGAGTTTCAACTTTCTAGCCGAAATGACCTTGGAAATTTCCTCAATTATTGGATATCGCGAAAATACGTTTTCGCCCATAATTTGCCCCTAGGGCGATTGACCTAAATTCCGAATCCTCTAGGCGCTACTTCTGATCATACTCTAGTATGGTGCCGAGTTTCAACTTTGTATCTTTTATAGTTCCAGAGCTATCGGGGAGCATTACAAACGCACGTATGAACGTTTCATAATCCCCCCGCTTTCGCAAAGCGTGGGATAATAATGAGTAAGATATCAAGAATTAGGAATCATAATTTTAATTAAGGAATAAAGAGAAAGATTTTATACTTTAAATTTCTTCAATTGTTTGTGACCATGGTTAAGCACAACACTTCGGGCATAAGAATTGCTTTTAAGTAATACATCGGCAAACGAATACTGAAGCAAGAACGAAGAAAGGAGGAATTCTAAAATCATAAATCCAAAATCAAGGCAATTCACATCCAATACGACTGAGACAGTATGACAAGTAACTGTTGAACATAAAAATAGAGTGGTGGTGTATATAACACAAAAAAATCACTAAAGAAATAAAAGCTGTCAAAATTAATATTGTAAAAAAGATCGAATAATCATCATTAATTTAATTTACATGTAAGTATGTTAATGCTGCCAAAAATACAAGGAAAAAATTTTCTTTGCAGTATGGTGAATTTTAAAGAATTCTTTTACATTATTGACAAAAAGTGCAGACATGCCTGTACATGCTGTAACACTGTTTAAAAACACTTTTTAGTACTTCCTGACAACTATAAAATTTCGGAATAAGTAAATAAAGACGTTTTAATTTTGGCTAGAGATCATTTCAGCAATTCATGTCACTTCCGGGTAGATCAAAGCAAACAAATTTGAAGGTAAAAATTAACAAAAGATACACAACAACAAATACAGAATAGACAAATAGATCTTAAAGTAAAAGTCAAGATACATTTGAAACAGTGACACCTCTTACATGTAGCTTTAAAGCAATGTTCTTGTAAGGGTGTTCACTCCTAATCTTTAATTTTTTTTACATCAGATTAGTGGACTTCTGTTTATATTGTTCATTTCAAAACATAAATATATTTTCCCCGTGAAGCGCCTTATTTTTGCAGTGATTTTATATTGAAAATCTTTTGGAACATTCTGGCAAAGTGCTATTAAAACTTATTCATTTTTACGATTTATTACTTTTCACAACTCTTTCATTCTTGAATTCACATTGATAATGTTAAACCTGTCACAAATTCAGATCATTTTAATTTCTAGCAAAGTTTTACATGTTTTAGATCTAAAAATCGATATCATCAAGTGCTTAAATTGCTTCTTTTACAGTTTTGTATTATAGAAATTATTGGATATTTGGGCTGTTGAACGCGATCTTATCATTTTCAAATTGAGGAGTGAATTTTGTCTTGGTATTATTTTCTTTTTTTCATATAATTTAAATGTTTCTTCACACTAGTTCCTCGTTATTTGTTATGTTGACGTACGTCAATTGTTCCCTTGTCGGCCATTGGAAAATGTTCACAACTCATCAAAGATAGCCACCAGCGTGGATCATATAGCATGAATTGGAATCTTATGGCAACACATTCAAAAAACTTTTCGGAAACAATAATGTTAGTACGAACAAACCGGTTTAACCCCCAATTTCTTTTGAAATGGCTGTACCTAAGTCAAGATCATTGCCGCCGAGAATTTTTCCGGTGGTTTCCACTTGTTTTTGTCTTCTTGCCTCGTAGACTCTGGCTCTTGACAATATTTTTGGCAGTTACCTCTCTAATCCTGTCAACAAAACCATATTTTATCGCATTTTTCTTCAAAAACATTTTATCACATCTGAATATGTATTTGAACTGAGATGTTTCAGGATATCAAATATCAGTACAGAGTTAATATTGTATAATTAGTAGCTAAGATGATATATCTTTTCATCCTTCTTTCTCATCATCAAAGCGTAACTTTTATGTTTTTTTTTTTAATCGGATTTAAATCAAAGATTATATCTCCCTCTTGCAAAGCTCTTAACAGATTTTTATTTATCAAAATCATGTAGAGTTAGTGAGAATTAAACCATCAGTCTTATTAAAGATTAGTTGATCTTTATCAGCTTTTGAAACATTCATTGCTGTTTTTGGTGTAGAAACACAAGTCTAAGAAATGACAAACAACCGAATTAAAATTTATTTATTACAAGATTTTCATACTTTGATTTATATGCAACCTTGCCATAACAAGACCTGAGATTGACCGAATTATGATTTATTAGGAAGTAAGTATTTGAAATCACCAGTAAAAAAGATCGAATAATTACTATTAATGAAGATATATGTAAGTAATTAAATGTGACCGTGGAAACGAAAAAGAAGAATTTTTTTCACTAGTGTAGGGAAGTTTTAAGTTTAGTTTCCATCATTTACAAAAATGCAGACGTGCTTGTAAGATTGCAAAAAAACACTGTTTAGGAATTTCTGAAACTTTGAAATGTCGGAATAACCAAATAAGCAACTCATGTCACTTCCGGGCAGGTCAATGCAAAACATTTTCAAAATAAAAATTGGCAAAGAATAAATAACAAACGGAACTTAACGAAAAAGTCAAAATAAACTTCGAACAGGAAAAATTTCACATATTAAAAAGAAAGGAAATGGGGTAAACGTCAAGGAGACAACATCCCATATCAGGGTTAAAACGACCCAAAACAAAGCATCTAGGGGTCACCGTACCGGTCTTTAACTCAGTGAATATCCTAAAACAAAATCTTAAACAAAATGATCTAGTAATTGGGGGGGGGGGNGGGTCATTCCTAGTCTTTGATAATTTCTGTCAGATTAGTACACTCCTGTTTGTATTGTCGATTTATTTTCTCTTTTTATTTGTCTACTTCCTCTTTCTAGTTCTCATATGAGGCAAACGTGTCGTGAAGATCGATATTTTTGGTAGTTACCTATCTCATCCTGAAACAAAACCGCATTTTATCTCAGTTGTCTTCAAAAGCATTTTTATTACATCTAAATATCAATTTGGATTTAGTTGTCTCAAGATATCAAATATTACTGCAGAGTTAATATTGTTCAATTAATACTTTAGGATATATATTTTCTTGTCCTCCTTTCTCAAGATGACAAGTCTTGATAATTTCATTATTATCAATACGTAATTTTTATTTTTTGATTCGAATTTATATAGAAGAGTATATATCCTTCTGGCAAAGCTCTTTCTAAATCTTTCGGGTTTGTTTGAATAAAAATCAAATAAATTGATCTCTATCAGCTTTTGGTGTTTTGGTTTTGATTTTATCTGCAATGTAGAAACATAAGTCTACGGAATGACCAACAGCAAACTTAACAGTAACTTCGGTATTTACTAATTTATTTAAAAAAAAAACAGTAACAGCATTTGACTACTTTGCCGCGTTTAAAGAAATATAATGTAATGATAAGTGTCACTGAGGCGATTTATCGAGATTTAAAAATAGAGGTCAAGTGAACTCTTTACATAGTATACGTTTTACAGTGTAGATACTAAGCAATGTCACTGAGGCGATTTATTGATATGGATAATAGTAGATTGATTATGCATATCTATAAATGATTCACTATTACCCATTTCCTAGTATGGTGGTTTTTCGCCTTGAATATCTATATAGGTCTCTCACGGCATTTTAAACCTGGAGGGACGCCCACTCCATTTGCAATATAATTTGGGACCGTTGATCTTCCCTGGTATCCGATGACTGTCTTCCCACTTCGCAGTCGAATGCCTTGGTGGGTCGATCTTTTTTGGTGTAGAAGGACTTTGAAGATTGATTGATTGATTGAATATTGTTTAATGTCTACTCAGCAATATTTCAGCTATATCAAGACGAGAACAAGTTTGTTAATAAATAATCACTTTGGGTATGGAAAGGGTCATGGGACGGGAAATTCTGACTGCCACTGGAAAAGTAGGGTGAAATCGAAAAGGGCGGAGAATTTAGCCTTGTAGCCGATCACCTACGGAACACTCAAAAAAGGCTTGCTACAAGGGTTTTTTAACGTGCAGGAAGCGTGGCATTTCTTCCAACACGTGGACCTGAGTTTACATCCCATCCGAAGGATGGGTTGTGTATTTATCAATCCCGCACAACCACGGAATGGGTCCTATTTCTATATCCCGAGACCCTCGGGGTCAGCCCCCGTTTAGGAGGGTCACACCCAGCAAGCCGGAGATACTTGGTCCTATTTCTATATCCCGGGGTTCCCTCGGGGTCCTCTGTTAGGAAGACTCATACTCCAAGCTCAGAGGAAACTGTGGGCCTATTCATAAGCCGGGACCCCACACGGCGGGGACTTTGAAGAACTCAATGCCCTAACTACGATATGCGGCGCCGTTAGCCTGCATGTCTTGGCCCCGAGAGACCAAGACCCATTCTACACGTTGAATGGTGCACTTGCCCTGTTCTCACCATCGTACCAGAGTACTTTCGAGAAGGTGGTCGTGCGTCTTCGATTTCCTTTATCTATAAATCATGTGTAAATATAAATAATTAATTTCTAAATATCAACAAAACATTTTTTTAAATCAATAAATAACGATATATTTGTTAATATCAATAAATGCTGATCTATTTGAATCCATAAATATTTATTAATATCTATAAATGATTTATTGATATCTATAATTTATTTATAGATATCAATACATATGGAATAAATTTCATGATAGCTTTCAATACATTGTGATTTCAAGATGAAGAAGAACAATAAAGTGCCGTCAGCTGCCTACTTGATATCATGAGAATATGATTGTTTGTATTTGGATACTGATGTTCGAGCTCTCAAATTTGTTGATATGCTTCTGTAGAGGTTTACTATGAGTTTTGCTGTTTGTCAAAGTCCATGAAATAACAAACAATAGAAGAAGAAAGCAAAACTGTATGTACTGCTGTTATCGCCTCCAGAAAAAAATGGTATGACGATGAAAAAAGTATTCGAAGATAGCGTTAAAATAACTCGAAAAATCTTGCAAAAAGCACGGAAAAGTCAATCTGCATAATTTCAGTTACGCAAAAACAAACCGACTAACGGGTTTATCGTTACTAACAAAACATGTTTTGGGGATCAAAAAAACAATACTCTGGTTGTATTAGGATCAATCTCGTTTTTTCTTTGTAACTGGAATAAAAGAAAAAAAGTGTGTATAAAAAATTCATAAATGGCACAAACGTGTATGGGATGCATGAATGGAAGAAGAGATGATCTTGAAAATAAGACATTTTCTCAATTGTTTGATTCAAAATAAAGGGTTAAATACTTAAAGTATTACTCCAAAATGCTAATATTCAAACTGAATTGTTCTAATACAGATGGGCATTGAATATGGAAGCCATAAATACCTCCACCGTAATTCAGTAATTAGAATAACACAATCTTGATTATAGTAAATTTTTCATACTATTTCCAAAGTGATCATCATGTATATAATTATAATTAACAATGAAAGGAGCAAGCTTGAATAACAAGCAATGGTTAGTTTACTTAAATGTACCTGCATTGAAATTTTTTTTAGAGTACAATATATGTCATATTGCTATCTGATTTAAATTTTGCAGTTTTTAACAGCTTGTTTATTATGTTGAAAAGATCATGTTTAAATTGCAAAAAACTCTAGGCATATTGAAGGCCACGTCAGCAAATTGCGCAAAAAATTTAATTGAGTTGTTTCCGTCAGGCACTTTAAATCTCGGAGGGGGTTCTTATATTATTCCTCAAAAACAGATTTAATGAAAATAAGGCCACAAAACTAATTACAATGATTCGTGGTTATCTTCTCTAAAAATCTGTTAAGGTTCCACACTCAAGTCAAGTTTGCTTCTAGCGGGGAACAACAAAAGGTTGAGAAAATGGAGATTTGTATTTCGTCCATTGATATATATCAGCGGGAACACAGAGTTAAATATTGGACCTTATGGAGACACGTTTGATGATCTCTAAAAACCACGAAGCTAAAATGAATCAAACTAGAAGAAAAAGTATTTTGGTAGTCCATTTTTAAAATTGTGATGGAGATCCGCGTCCAAAGCAGCTTTTGACTTTTTTCACATTGATCCCATAAGCAAAAACATTCAAATTTCCTTTAAAAATACTTTTCTTTTTATGACCAACCAGGCACAGTTGTAGATGGTCCTATCCAAAATATGAGATCTGATTAGTTCACAACTAATCAAAGATAGCCACCAGCGTGGATCATAGCATGAATTGGATTCTTGTGGCAACACATTCAAAAAACTTTTCGGAAACAATAATGTTAGTACAAACAAACCGGTTTAACCCCCAATTTCTTTTGAAATGCCTGTACCTAAGTCAAGTTCATTGCCGTCGAGAATTTTTCCGGTGGTTTCCACTTGTTTTTGTCTTCTTGCCTCGTGGACCCTGGCTCTTGACAATATTTTTGGCAGTTACCTCTCTAATCCTGTCAACAAAACCGTATTTTATCGCATTTTTCTTCAAAAACATTTTATCACATCTGAATATGTATTTGAAGTGAGTTGTTTCAGGATATCAAATTTCAGTACAGAGTTAATATTGTATAATTAGTAGTTTAGATGATATATCTTTTCATCCTTCTTTCTCATCATCAAAGCGTAACTTTTATGTTTTTTTAATCGGATTTAAATCAAAGATTATATGTCCCTCTTGCAAAGCTCTTAACAGATTTTTTTTATCAAAATCATGTAGAGTTAGTGAGAATTGAACCATCAGTCTAATTATAGATTAGTTGATCTTTATCAGCTTTTGAAACATTCATTGCTGTTTTGGTGTAGAAACACAAGTCTAAGAAATGACAAACAACCGAATTAAAATTTATTTATTACAACATTTTTATACTTTGATTTATATGCCACCTTGCCATAACAAGACCTGAGATTGACCGAATTATGACTTATTAAGAAGTAAGTATTTGAAATCACCAGTAAAGAAGATCGAATGATTACTATTAGTAAAGATATATGTACGTGTTTAAATGTGACCGTGGAAAAGAAAAAGAAGAATTTTTTTCACTAGTGTAGTGAATTTTTAAGTTTGGTTCGCATCATTTAAAAAAAATGCAGACGTGCTTGTAAGACTGCAAAAAACACTTTTTAGGAATTTCTGAAACTTTGAAATGTCGGAATAACGAAATAAGCAACTCATGTCACTTCCGGGGAGGTCAATGCAAAGCATTTTGAAAATAAAAATTGGCAAAGAATAAATAACAAATAGAACTTAACGAAAAAGTCAAAATAACCTTCGAACAGGAAAAATCTTACATACGTAAAAGAAAGGAAATGGGGTAAATGTCGAGGAGACAACATCCCATATCAAGGTTAAAACGACCCAAAACAAAGCATCTAGGGGTCACCGTACGGGTCTTCAACTCAGTGAAGAACCTAAAACAAAATCTTAAACAAAATGATCTAGTAATTGGGGGGGGGGGGGGGGGGGGNTCAGATTAGCAGACTCCTGTTTGTATTGTCGATTTATTTTCTCTTTTTATTTGTCTACTTCCTCTTTCTAGTTCTCATTTGTGGCAAACGTGTCGTGAAGATCGATATTTTTGGTAGTTACCTATCTCATCCTGAAACAAAACCGCATTTTATCGCAGTTTTCTTCAAAAACATTTTTATTACATCTAAATATCTATTTGAATTTAGTTGTCTCAGGATATAAAATATTATTGCAGAGTTAATATTGTTTAATTAATACTTTAGGATAATATATATTTTCTTGTCCTCCTTTCTCAAGATGACAAGTTTTGATAATTTTCATTATTATCAATACGTAATTTTTATTTTTTGATTCGGATTTATATAGAAGAATATACATCCTTCTGGCAAAGCTCTTTCTAGATCTTTTGGGTTTGTTTAAAATTAGTTGATCTCTATCAGCTTTTGGTGTTTTGGTGTTGATTTTATCTGCAATGTAGAAACATAAGTCTACGGAATGACCAACAGCAAACTTTACACTAACTTCGGTATTTACTAATTTATTAAAAAAAAAAAATAGTAACAGCATGTGACTACTTTGGATCTATATGCAACTGGTGAAACAACATGATCTGGGTTTGTAATATACGACGGAATATGAATAATTAAGAGGAGTCTTTGGAATTAAGAAATCAAATTAAGAATTAGAAATGAAAAACAGTCAATCAAAGATTGCGATCCCCCCGCTTCCCCTTTTTGGACCCCCTCCCCTTGTAAAAAAAGACAAGTGTTTTTGAAACTAAATTAATCATTGTTACTGTAAAACACCAAAAGATATGGCTGCTAGGTAGAATTCCCAAAAATAATGGGTCTTTTAGAGTTTCAGGAACTTAACTAAAATTAGAATCAAAGATTTTTGCAACCTAGCTGTTGAAAATCATTATTTTTACTGTAAGGAATTGAAAGAGATATAGTTGCTAGGTAGGATTTCAAAAATAGTGAGTCTTTGAGAGTTTCAGGAAATTTACCAAACTTAGAATCAAAAATTTTTGCAATCTGACTATGCAAAATGATCACTTATACTATAAGGCATCAAAAAGATATGGTTGCTAGGTAAAATTCCAAAAAAAAAAATCGGTCTTTGAGAGTTTCAGAAAATTTACCAATAATAGAATCAGTATTTTGCACTCTGATTATTGAAAATGATCTTCACTACTGTAAGGAATTGAAAAAGATATGGTTGCTAGGTAGAATTAAAAAAAAAATACCAAAATTAGAAGATTAATGCAATCTGACTTTTGAAAATCTTCATTGAAACTATAAGGCATCAAAAAAGATATGGTTGCTAGGTAAAATTCCAAAAAGTCATTGGAGGGTTTGAGAGTTTCAGAAAATTTACCAAAATTAGAATCAGTCTTTTGCACTCTGATTATTAAAATGATCTTCACCAATGTAAGAAATTGAAAAAGATATGGTTGCTAAGTAGAATTCCAAAAATCAGTAGGTCTTTGAGAGTTTCAGGAAATTTACCAAAATTAGAATCAAAGATTTTTGCAATCTGACTATTGAAAATCTTCATTGAAACTATAGCGCATGAAAAAAGATATGGTTGCTAAGTAAAATTCCAAAAAGTCATTGGAGAGTTTGAGAATTTCAGGAAATTTACCAAAATTAGAATCAAAGATTCTTGCAACCTAACAGTTGAAACTCATCCTTATAACTCTAAATAATTAAAAAAAGATATGGTTGCTAGGTAGAATTCCCAAAAATATTGGGTCTTTGAGAGTTTCAGGAACTTTACCAGAACTAGAATAAAAGCTTTTTGCAATCTGACCATTGAAAATGATTATTAATTCTATAAGGCATCAAAAAAGATATTGTTGCTAGGTAAAATTCCCAATAATAATGGGTGTTTGAGAGTTTCTGGAAATTTACCAAAATAAGAATCAAAGATTCTTGCAACCTGACAGTTGAAATTCATCATTATAACTCCAAATTATTGAAAAAGATATGGTTGCTAGGTAGAATTCCAAAAAATAATGGGTCTTTGAGAGTTTCAGAAACATTACCAAAATTAGAATCAAGGATTTTTGCAATCTGACCATTTAAAATGATCATTAAAACTATAAAGCATCAAAAAAGATATGGTTGCTAGGTAAAATTCTAAAAAATAATTGGTCCATGAGAGTTTCAGGAAATTTACCAAAATTACAATCATATTTTTGAAATCCTAGTGATCATACTAGCTAATGACATTAAAAATTTGCTTAATTATAAAACTTCATGTTGGAATTTCAGAAATTATAAGTCTTTGACATTTTCAGGAAATTTGGCGCCGGGGTCTAAATTCCAAAAACTCAGAAGGTATTCAAAGAGCAATTCCAATAATTCCTCATGAAAATATAAACCACAAATCAAAATTATACATAAAATTCCAGTTGTTCTGATGAATACTAATTGTTTAACATTTTTTTGCCCCTTAAGGGCATGCCCCCAGGGGTCATACCAAAAGTCCACTATCATCAGTAAATGAGACGCATATAATTGAACTTGCATACAAAAATTTCAGTTTCCAAACATGAACACTTCAGAAGATTTCGCGCATTACTGGATATCTCGAAATACAGTTTCGCTCATTTTTCCGCCCTGAGGCCAAATTTCAAAATTCCGAAACCTTCGGCACAGACAACTTTTATAGTGTTAATTATACCCTTATTACAAGGTTTCTGCGATTTAAGGTGTAAGAGGAGTTCCAGAGGAATCGATTTTTTCGTTTTGGACCCCCTAGACGTCATGCCCTGATGGATCATACCAAAGTTCCGACACCCTCTGTGAAGTTGCTACATAATATTTGAGTCGATTTCAGAGTTTCAACTTTCTAGCCGAAATGGCCTTGGAAATTTCCTCAATTATTGGATATCGCGAAAATTTGTTTTCGCCCATAATTTGTCCCTAGAGCGTTTGACCTAAATTCCGAATCCACTAGGCGCTACTTCTGATCATACTCTAGTATGGTGCCGAGTTTCAACTTTGTATCGTTTATAGTTCCAGAGCTATCGGGGAGCATTACAAACGCACGCATATACGTTACATAATCACCCCGCTTTCGCTAAGCGGGGGTATAATAATGAGTAAGATATCAAGAATTCGAAATCATAATTTAAATTAAGGAATAAAGAGAAAGATTTAATACTTTAAATTTCTTAAATTGTTTGTGACCATGGTTAAGCATAGCACTTCGGGCATAAGAATTGCTTTTAAGTAATACATCGGCAAACGAATACTGAAGCATGAACGAAGAAAGGAGGAATTCTAAAATCATAAATCCAAAATCAAGGCAATTCACATCCAGTACGAACTGAGACAGTATGACAAGTAACTGTTGAACATAAAGATAGAGTAGTGAAGTATTTCTAAAGAAATAAAAGCTGTTAAAACTAATATTGTAAAAAAGATCGAATAATCATTATTAATTTAATTTACAAGTAAGTATGTTAATGCTGCCAAGAATACAAGGAAAAAAAATTCTTTGCAGTATGGTGTATTTTAAAGAATTCTTTCAAATGTTTGTTTTACATTATTGACAAAAAGTGCAGACATGCCTGTACATGCTGTAACACTGTTTAATACACTTTTTAGTACTTCCTGACAACTATAAAATTTCGGAATAACTAAAGGACGTTTTAATTTTGGCTAGAGATCATTTCAGCATTTCATGTCACTTCCGGGTGGATCAAAGCAAACAAATTTGAAGGTAAAAATAAATTAAAGATACACAACAACAAATACAGAATAGATAACAAACAGATCTTAACATAAAAGTCAAGAAACATTTCAAACAGTGACACCTCTTACATGTAGCTTTAAAGCAATGTTCTTGTAAGGGTGTTCACTCCTAATTTTCAATTTTTTTTTTATGTCAGATTAGTGGACTTCTGTTAATATTGTTCATTTCAAAGCATAAATATATTTTCCCCGTGAAGCGCCTTATTTTTGCAGTGATTTTATATTAAAAATCTTTTGGAACATTCTGGCAAAGTGCTATTCAAACTTATTCATTTTCACGATTTATTACTTTTCACAACTCTTTCATTCTTGAATTCACATTGATAATGTTAAACCTGTGACAAATTCAGATCATTTTAATTTCTAGCAAAGTTTTACACGTTTTATATCTAAAAATCGATATCATCAAGTGCTTAAATTGCTTTTTTACAGTTTTGTATTATAGAAATCATTGGGAATTTGGGCTGTTGAACGCGATCTTATCATTTTCAAACTGAGGAGTGAATTTTGTCTTGGTATTATTTTCTTTTTTTCATTTAATTTAAATGTTTCTTCACACTAGTTCCTCGTTATTTGTTATAGTGACGTACGTCAATTGTTCCCTTGTCGGCCATTGGAAAATGTTTCCCATACTAAGTATCTTTGATAGTCCTCGAGGGTATTCAACAGCCCAGTAGTCAGTATTTAGGTGCTGACTCAAAAGCCGATTCTATTTGGAACCTTGCAATATCTAAATTTTTGTCAATTTTGTTGAAAACCAAGGAGTACTCATGAAAAGCTCTGTCGGCTTTATATTTAGTTCAGTTTTTGAACATCTTTGAGTTTATGGTCTTCAAAACCTTTAGATTTTATCTGCACTGAAGAGACATAAGTTGTCGAAAAGCGCACAAGCAGAAAATAAATTCACAGAAACTTCGGTATTTAGTTATTTTACATTTTTATCAATTTTGATGTATCCTTGACATGTTCAACACGGCGGGTGTACATTAAGAAGTAGGAGATGTTTAATCATTTTTTTTCCGTGTTGTTCATATTTGTTTGTGTGAGTGTGTCTTCATTTTTCTTTTCTGTGTCGCACTCATGTTGCGTCTGTTTTTTTTTCTTCTAATGTTGCCATTGTGTTTGGAACAACGGCAGTAGAATGTTTGGATTGTTGTTCTGATATATAACAACGGCAGTAGAATGTTTGGATTGTTGTTCTGATATATTAAGGCGATCGTATGCGTTGTTCAGTAAACGTGATTTTTTTAACAAATGGACATGCAATTATACATGTGTACAATTTTAGAGTTTCAAAACACAATAGATTTTCTCATGAGGATATCAATCATTTCATTACAAATTTATGGTTTTTTTTCCTATAAATGATCGTTTTTGTGTTTCCATTCGACGAAACATATAAATCCAAAGGAATGGTACATCACAATACATTTGCTTATAAGAATAGCAATCAATTCATTACAGATTGAATTTGTTTTTGTTATCCATTAAATGATCGTTTTGTGATTCAGTTTGTCGAAGCAAAGAAAATCAAAATAACACAGCTGTAGCATTCACATGATTGATTTATGGTGTAATTCAAATGTTAAAAAGAGTTTTTTTTAACAACAAAAATAAGTGGTACAAAGAAATTGAAAATACAGGTTTTAATAACAGTCCTACACGAAGACCAATTGAATATATGTTCAACCAGCGACTCCAAAGGATCAGCCATGACTTCCAATGATATCATGTTGCACGGACTGAACAAACATTATAACTAAAATTCGGCTAAGGCAGTCATTTTGCCTCACAATGACCAAACAACAAATGTGGATCCAGCAAATTATTCATGAACATTACTTTATATTTGGCTATGGTTGCCTTTTGGTTAGCAGACATGATCATCAGATTTTTCTGAAAGGAGTCATCCATATGCAAAATAAGCCAATGTTTCCTTTTTACGAAGCAAGAAGTCCCAATCTATAATGATCAACTTATATCTACCGTAGAGGAAGTGTTGGTTGACAGATGGTGCATTTACTCCATATTGGTTGTAAATTTCATTATGATCATTCTACATGTTCTTTTTCGACAAACACATTCTGCTATTTTGAAAGATGGACCGATACAAAAATAGGATGACTTGGTTATCAACATTAAGCAATCATAAATGTCATATTAGTTTCACTCAATTAAATGGATATCTAGAAAATTACATGTATGTACTTTCCATTTGCTTCTATTTTAGTTCATCTCCATGAAATTGTAAGACGGGTTTACATCAAAGTAACCATTGCTTGGTCAATGTCTAAAAGGTAATATATTCACTAATGCCATGACAGACAGAAGGTCGTGGGAAAGATTACGCCAAGTAAGAATTGTAAAGCTCACATGATCCTCTGGGTCATGTGATTTGAAAATAATGTAAGTCTGCGTAGAATTAAAGGAATGTCTTTGCATCAGCCCCAGTGGTAACGAAAAACTAAATACCGAAGTTGGTGTACATCTACTTTATACAGATAGTCGTTTTGAAAATTTATATCTATTCAGTGGCCATCCAATTAAGACATTTGAAATCAAAACAAAAACCAATCAAAAATGTGAAACAGATCAAATAGCCAAAATAAAAAAAAAACAAAAAAAAAAAACAGAACTTTTAAAGAGGGAGATACTTCTTACTTAAGATAGGTACTGCAAGTTTCCAAATAAACCGGGTTTTCAATCAAACCTCGACGTACTTGATTATGGGGTTGGTGAATACCTTCTGGATGTAATAGTCCAATACTAGGTACATCCACAAAGTACTCGATTATTTGGTTGGTAAATACCTTTAGGATTTTATAGTCAAACAGTAATTACATCAACGAAGAACTCGATTATTGAGTTGGTGTATACCCTCGGGATCTGTTAGTCCAACAGCAAATACATCCACAAAGTACTCGATTATTGAGTGAGCGTATACCATCGGGATCTGATAGTCAAACAGCAAATACATCCACAAACTACTCGATTCTTGGGTTAGTGAATACCTTCAGGATCTAATAGTCCAACAGTAGATATATCCACAAAGTACGCGATTATTGGATTAGTGAATACTTTCGGGATCTGATATTCCAACAGTAGATACATCCACAAAGTACTCCATTATAGGGTTTGTGAAGGCCTTCGGGGTCTGATAGTGCAACAGTATATACATCCACAACGTACTTGATTACTGGGTTGGTGAACACCTTCAGGATCTGATAGTCCAACAGTAGATACATCCACAAAGTACTCGATTATTTGGTTGTTGAATACCTTCAGGATCTGATAGTCCAACAGTAGATACATCAACAAAGTGCGAGATTATTGGTACAATATGCCCATTACTATTGCAACCATGCACCAATAAAATGAAATAAAGTCCATTTCCACATCACAATGGAATATTAAGTTTACCCAACAAGTAAAATCTGAGTCCATTCAAGTCCCATTCCTTAAAGAAATTGCGAGTGTTTCAAAGAATGCCTATTAAATACCTACCAAAAAAAACCAAATCCAAAAAAAAAAAAACAAAAACAAAAAACAAAAAAAATAAATAAATAAATAAAATACACACAAACAAAAAAAAACCAAACAAACAATAAAAATACAAGAAAAAAAACAATAAAACAAAAAAGACAAAGCATTTTATATATTCACAAAGTACTCGATTATTGGGTTGGTGTATACCCTCGGAATCTTATAGACCAACAGTAGAAACATCCACGAAGTACTCGATTATTTGCTTGGTGAATGCCTTCGGGGTCTGATAGCCCAGCAGTAGATACATCAATAAAGTATGAGATTATTCAGACAATATGCCCATTACAATTGCAACCATGCGCCAATAAAATGAAATAAAGTCCATTTTCACATCACAATGGAACATTAAGATTGCATAACAAGTAAAATCTGAGTCCATGCAAGTCCCATTCCTTAAATAAAATTGCAAGTGTTTACAGAGAATGCCTATTAACTACCTACCAAAAACAAAAAAAACAACAAGAGGCTCTCAAGAGCCTGTATCGCTCACCTGGGTCCTATGCAGCACTATAATTCCAAATTGATGGTCCATTTTTTGTGTTGTATGTACATAAAAATCAGAAACTTTATATAAAATTGAATTAAAATTGTTGGGCCTATGTTAATCTACGTTCCCTGCTGGCAGTTATTTAACATACAACTTTGAAGAGGGTCACCAAAGGACTATCATATCAAAATTCTACTGAAATTGTTCAAGCAGTTTCAGAGCAGAGAATCTTTTTACCCATTTCCCATTGGGTCCTATGTTGAACTAAGTTTTGCCACTGGTGGCACATGTCGGAAGACGGATCAGCACCAAAGTAACAAACTTGGTCAAAATCTCAAAAGTTTCATTTATGCAATTTTTAATTTGAATCCATTCAGTGGTTTTCTATTATATCTTTGTATGCCTTTCCCTCTAAGGTTACTGGAGGCTATATTGGATGATGGATCAGCACCGAAGAAACAACACTTGGTCAGCTTCTCATAAGCATCATGTATGTTTGGGTTCTAGTGCTGCTGATGAGGAATAAATTTCCGAAATGGCCTTACAGCTCATTAAAATTAATGCAGTTTGAGTTGACATATGTGTTATTGTCTCATGTTCATTTACTCCATATCCTTTCGTAAAATATGCAAAGTTTGGTTTTAATCTATTCAGCAGTTCTCTAGAAGAAGATCTTCTGTTAAATTAAGTTCACAGCTGGTGACACTTGGTCAGCACCTGAAAGGCATCATTCATGCCATGTTTGATTTAAATCCATTCAGCAGTTCTCTAGAAGATTTTTGTGCGCATTTCTCATAGGGTCCAATGCTGAGGGTCATATATGACGACGGATCGGCACCTATGTAAAAATACTAAGTCAGCATCTCATAAACATTATCAATGCCAAGTATGGGTTAAAGCAATGCAAGGGTTCTTAAAAAGAAGTTCTTTGAATGCATTTTACAATTGGGGTCCAACGTTAAAATTTAGTTCCCAGCTGGCGGCCGTGTAGGATGACGGATCGGCACCAAAGTAGTAACACCTGGTCAGCACCTCATAAGCATCATTCGTGCCACGTTTGGTTCAAATCCATTCATTTGTTCTCAAGAAGTTCTTTGTATGCATTTTCCGATATGGTCCAATGTTGAAATTAAGATCCCCGCTGACGGCCATGTTGGATGACGGATCAGCACCAAAGTGACAACACTTAGTCAGCACCTAATCAGCAACATTCATGCCAAGTTTGGTTCAAATCCATTTGATGGTTCTCAAGAAGAAGTTTTTTTGCAGGAATTTTCTCATTAGGTCAAATAGTAAACTAAGTTCCCCACTGGTGGCCATCTTGGAAGAGGTCGGAAAACTTGAACGTGTACAATAAAATATAGTCCTTAATATGCTGAACATTTTTGCAATTTAAACTTGACCTCTATCTCAAAGCGTTTTTGAAATATAGGACAAAAAGTAAAAAATCACAAAAATTTGACCAATAAAGGGCCACAACTCATATATAGGTGCTTGGATTTTCTTCAAAATATCGATGTGGGTAGATCTTAACACGCTGAACATTTTTGCCATTTAAACTTAACCAATATCTGTTGTAGTTTTTTAATAAAAAATAAAAAAACATCAAAATTTTGAAAATTTTACGGAAAAAGGGCAATAACTCTAAGATTGGTCATCATATTTTCTTCAAAATTTCAGCATGGGTAGATCTTCCCCATCTTCGCCAAAAACTGTGATTTACCCCTATGTTCTATTTTAGTAACGGCAGCAATGTTGTTTGACCTAACACATACAAAATAAAGAATTTCAAACTAAATACCCTAGTGATGATTCAGTTTAAGTCTGGTTCCATTTGACCCAGTGATTACAGAGAAGAAGATTTTTGAAAATGAGCTAACGACGGACGGACGACGGACGGACGACGGACGCCAAGTGATGGCAATAGCTCACCCTGGCATAGACAGGTGAGCTAAAAAACAAACAAAACACACAAAGCACACGCACAAAAACACAAAAAACAAAAAAACAAAACAAAAAACAAAGCAAGCACACAAAACAAAAAAAAGCATTTGGACGACCATAGAGAATAAATCACCAATAAGATCTTAATATGATCTAACTGTCGATTAACATTAATAGTATGAAATGTAAATAATACAATCATATAAAGTACCGCAAAGTTGTTCTTTTTATACAGCGGTGTCATTTAAGCAAGAAAAATTGTGTCTAGACAACAAACAAGAGAAGGAAATACCCAATGTAGCATAATGGATTTATTGCTCGACACAAAAACCACATCATAAATCCAGAATATTTATAGTATAACTAATTGACCGTCATTAAATATCAATTAAAATGTCACGAGTGCCTAACAACGCAGACGGATTAAACGAGTTGCGGAACTTTGTTCCGCAACGAGATTAATCTACTTCGTTGATCGACTCGAGTGACATTTATGATGGTCGATTAATAATGTTTTTTATTACATAAATTTTCTACTCAAAAACCGAGATTTTAGACGCGGATTATTTTTTGTTTCATTTCAATTCACAAGTTGTTTACTTGACGATGACATTGAAGGGATATTGTGACGTCGCTTCATTTAGACATCATCCGGTGACTAGAAATCCTTTATTTAAACCGGTGATAATATGACACTTATTCAACTTGGAAAACTCGATAAATCACCGCTATCTATATAATAAATGGCAATATGAGGATAACATACAGCGTATGACGTTATCGCCATAGACGAAACAAACAGACTATAATAGAAACGACACAAAATATAAAGCACTCACAGTGGGAAACCCTAGTAAAGGCTTTTCGAACAGTAATTCTTGTCAGCTAAATCAAAATTATAAAAACGCATTTATTCCCTTTTGTCTGGTATTTTTTACCTTATGTGTTATATATGATGTGTCATCGTCTTTTGCAACTATACAATTAGATAGTGTGTGACCAAGCGGATTATTTCCTCGAGATAGTAAGGTTAACCGAAAGCTTGCTTGTGACCTTAATTTCAAGGGAGGGGAGGGAAACTTTCTGGTCACACAGTATCTAGGGTGATGAATGTTATATTATATAGAATTTTTCTGTTTAGCGGTTGACCTTCCTATGCGACACAACGTTAAACAGTTGATCCAGCCAAAGATCAAAGGTCATGTGAAACGATTTGAACAAATCAGATAATAGATATTTAAATGAGTATTTAATATTATATGTTATTATATAGTGTATGCTAATAAATGATAAACGACTAGATAACTATTGCTATTGCGATTTACAAGCCACCTTTCATTACGACCACAACAGCACATACATAAGAGGTCAAGAAATAGAGCTTGTTTTTTATTTATTATTATTGTGTAACCTGTATAAGAATGTTTTGTATAAACATGTACTATATATACTCTGGGATTGCTAGCTGTATGTGAATGAATTAAACGCAGAATTAGACCATAAATAACTAACAAATATAATCAGAACAACGGCAGTAGAATACCGAAGGAACAAAGCACATGATTACATAAATCAAAATCCAGAGACAAGGCAAAAGCAAGAATACCAGAAGACGGCAGACGAAAGACATTACACAACCACAAAACACACACACACACACCACAAATACAACAAAAAGTAAAGCACTAACAGTGAACTCTAAAAGTCAGAGTGACACCAAGTGCTCCGGAGGGATAAGCATGTCCTGTTCTGTACACAGCACTCGTCAAACTGTTACTGGAATTATCCAGGGTGAAATCGGACTCGGTAATGTCACATCCGGGAAGACGTGAATCTAGCAAAAAATGGCAGTTTTCATTTGTGACACCGACATTTTATATCTTTCTATGATGTCGTGGTGAAGACCATATAATTTCTGAAGGGACGAAAGTTACAACGGCTGACCATATCCCTGACTGAACAGTTTTTGTGACAGTGATTTTACTCTTTCCACAAAGTCAATGTATGTACTACAAGCTCTAAAGTAACGAACTAATTGTAAAACATACACTCTATATGCTAGGAGGTAGGTATATTACTGCTGAGAAAGAGAACGTTCTCAATTGGGAAGTCAAAATCATCAACCTAGATTTAGTCGTCCATATTCGTAAATGGATAAGAAAAGGTCAAGGTATGAAGGAGAATTGGGTGTATCGGTTGTCTCATTAATTTCAAGTTCATTGAGGTCAGTCAGATGTACATATTCTGTGACCTTGGGTTATTAAGTGAAATTACATCGTCTGCATATCTGAAGCTGAAATTATACGTCTGGTATAGCCCTTGTCATGCGAATAAATAAAATGCTCAGCTAGGAGTGGCGCACAAATTAACTAAAACAATAATTATAATGTTCATGAAAATTCATTTAGATAATATAAAATTTGAAAATTCGGCTTTCCGTAATTTAAGTTCGTTACGACGTTGCGTCTGGTTATGTTGTCCGACTCCAGTTGAATGTCTTAGAACATTCTCATAAATACTGCACAACAATGCACAACAATGCACAATAATGGATAATATGGCTTTCGGATACAGAAAAGAATCGGAATACATGTAAATAAATTTGCATTTACATTGTTCGACATTTAGCAATGAATTCCACTCAGACCGATGATGTGGGTCGTCTTGAGCCTACTATGAGCTTCGCTTACACTTCATAGTAAGTCCTCTTTAACTTACTATCAGCTTTGCTCATTCTTCATGGTAAGTTCAAGACAGACCCTAGCAGCGGATTGTCCAACAATGTCAAATCATTGTTTTGTTTAGCTCATGGATGTGAGATTGTTGCTGGATAAGCTGTGGTTTATGGAGGCATATTGAATAGAACTAGAGGTTGATATAGAAATAGGTGTTTTGACTCGGGTTCATCCTTTTTTTCTTTTTTTTTCGCAAGACAACAGATCTACTACAACTTTTCGATGAATAGCTTTTTCTCAATAGATGCGTCTTATATAGTCATGGAGCCCCATATACAAATAATCATCTTGACCTACGGTTCATGCTTAGTGGCTTAGGTTTTATTTTCATTTTGATTTTTATTTTTTTATGACTTGTTTTTATTTTATTTTACTGTTTTTTTTATTTTATTTTACTGTTTTTTTCCTTTTTGCAAAAGTTAAGATCAAAGATACTACAACAAAGCTGAAATAAAAAAAGGTCCCTTGACCTACATTTCATGTATAAGTTACTCACATTGACGTACCATATAAAGTAGGGTGCCCAAGAGACGATTTTTTTCGATTTTGGGTTACAGAATCACACACACCTGCATTATACATTTTTGGAAAAAGGAGACCATGGCGCGTCGAAATAACAATTTCGTAGAAATCGAGCTTGGCCACATTTTATTTAAAACGGGGTGAAAGGTCATTACCTTAAATTTACGAAACACTCATGAAACTTAAAGTTTATTTACCAACAAACCCCTTACGAAATTAAAAAAAAAGTTTATTTGATACAAACGGTTCATTGCTTTTTTATAACATTTTTTTCATTTATATTCATTAAAAAGGGACGCTAGTAATTTAAGTTTTTTACAGCCAGTTTTTGAAGGAAACCTTGAATTGATTTTTTAAGTCTCACCTTTTCAAAATGATAAAATTTCGACAAAATAAATCGATATTTTTGTTTTTGGTATGACGCAAGTGAAATTCCTTAAATATTACGCACTACATGTGCCATTAAACGTAATAAAACCAATAAAATTGGACAAAAACCCTATTATATTGTCTACATGGATAGCGAAATCTCAATTTAAATTTGAAAACATTAATATGTGCATGAAAATTCGAAATTCGACCGATAAAAAACCTTCAACAAATCCAAATAACTTCATAAGACTTGTTCTTTCATTTTATGTTACCTTCATATTGATTAGAGTTGCCGTGCTTCGTACAATGTCCAGATTTATCAAGCGATGGAAATTTCAGATTAACGTAAAATTTTGTGGTTTTTACGCAAATTTAGTGCTTTTATTTGTTGATTTCTCTGTAATTGCAGATATTACCCCCATGATTTTTTGGCACATATGTACAGCTGATAGTTTCGTTTTCGTTTAAAACAAAATATTTCGAAATTTCAATTAATTAATTGAAAATTCATGGCCATTTTTATTCCAAACCTAAGACCGACACATTATAAAAATCAATTAATAATGAGTTACATTCTAGCTAGCGAAACACTATTTTTGGTCTGAACTTTCACAAAAATAGCTTCTGAGACTCTTACTAATTTCTATAAATTTAAAGATACAATATCTAAAGCTCTGCTAAAGGGTGCCCCATAAAAATGAGAAATTGCAAAAATCGTGACCACGGAAACTTTCGACGACAATGAAAAACATAAAGTTTAATAATTATGCCAGCCTATAAAACAAACATTAGTCGTGTGTTATTCCGTCAAACCCAAATTCGCAAACTTGGTGTCTTCTTGAAAATAAGTTACCCTACTAAAAATAAGATGCGGCGATAAAAGCACGTTTACAGATTTGCCTCTTTTTGCAGATGTAGACACTTGCTGATATAAACCAGCAATTGTGTTGCATATGAGGTCACGATTTCGTGTTACAGTGTTTTGAAAATTAAAAACTTGGTGGAAAATTTACAAAAAAAACATATCGAAAAGAAAGCAACTTTTATTTATTGTTTTTAAAGTGTTCTGAAATTTGGGCGATCAATGGTTTGTCACAGAAGACCATTAAATGAATTTCAGCAAACTTGTCATAATCATAATCAAAGCCGTGTTGTCTGGACTGTTTTTGTTTAACATACTTTGATATACAGTAAGTTATTTACATAAACTGAATTTATTTTTCCCATTTTCGATGACTGCAATTAATTTAAGCTCACAATAAAAGTTTGGGAAAGCAAAAACAAAAAAGGCTAAATGGTCTTTTCATGTGCGCTGCTTTTAATTATTTGAGGATGAAAATATTATTTTTGATTTTTTCACGTATATATCTATACCATTATAATATTAATTTATAAGAAATTACCTTTTTATTCTAAAAGTATATTGATAAAATATTATTTTAAATTCAGCACTACAAGATATCAGAATTTCTCATTCTCTTAAGGCTTAAATACACTGGATCATTTGTGACAGATGGCACTGGAGCTTGACCAATAAAAGTTGGGAAAGGAACTCTTGATATGTTAGTGCTGGTTCCTTGATTTTTTAAAAGAAGCGATTCAATTTTTTTTCAAATTTAAAATAAATTCTTTCTTGAAATATTCACTGGAAGAAAAAGGAACACTTAAATTACAAATGATAAGTCTCAGATTCTGCGGAGTGACAAATATATGAAATTGACTTAAATTGAGTTTGTCTCTCCTGCAGTGTGGAGTCCGTAAAACGATTTCCCGTGCGAGAGATGTATGCTCTCTATATTTTTCAGTTATGGTGTACTTGTACACCATCCTACGGGGCGTATATATCCCAGCTTGTACGATTCGCTCGCATTTGTTCCACCCTTGATGATTTTAATGAGCGTAACCTTACTTTCAAATCCAAACTTTTACAACAAGGTTACAGATTTCATAAATTATTAAATACTTTTTAGAAGTTTTACAGAAGATATGAACATTTGATATCTAGATATGACGTGACTCGGAAACAGCTAATAACAAAGGGCATTTCTCATCCTTGATTTTATGGAAATGTTGTTAAAAAATGTCAAAAACTGATTAATAATCCAGAAAAACTGGGACGTAACTTACATTCTTTACGTAATAGTGGATATCGACGAGATATTCTGAACAAATCCGTTAAGTTCGCTTTGGATTCCAGTGACCTGAGTTTACATATATACTGGCCTATCACTGATACTGCCGATGTCTGCTGAAATACATGAAGACTCTTTACCAAACCCTTCGGGAAGTTTTGAGTTTGATTTTTCTTCCGTATTGCGACAGTGTTTTACCAGCAGACTAGATTCCTTGAGCTAGCCGGCAGTTTAGCAGCGAGCACTCTTTGACCCTTCTTTCAAAATTACGTTTTGTCTTATGCTTTTTCTGTTCCAAGATAGTGGTCATTGAGTTAGTAGTCTACCTGTATTGGGTTTTATTAGCGTGTTTATGATACTATAGGGAAACGGGATAGAGAAAGGGGAGGTTTGGGTACCCATAAACCGGTTTAACCCTACCACTGTTTTTTGCTGGTGCCGGTACTAAGTCCGGCTATCCCGAGTTCCTATCGTTATTTATGTTTGTCTCTTGTTTTCATTATTGTTTTTCTGGTGCAGTTTGCTTGTAAATTGTGGCATGTGATTGTAGTTCCTGGCCATTGTAGGTGTTTGCTGTTTTCCTGTTTTTGTAATT
>MJUU01040407.1:38490-56408 GCA_002080025.1 Modiolus philippinarum
AAAAAAAAAAAAAAAAAAAAAAAAACTTGTTGAATTTAGATATTACAAGTTTCCAGATAAAATCGGTTTTCGGGCCAGCACCGAAGTACTGTCTACTTGGAGGGAGAATACATTTTGTACCCCCGGGGACTAACAGTTCACCAGCAAATGTATTGACCCAGTAGTAGTAAACGAAATAATATTTTTTCATAAAAAAATTGCAGCAACACTAATACAGAATATCAGATTTATATCGTTTGCTGTGTAGGTAAACCTTTAATTGCGTATAATTTTTACTCACGTTATATTTTTGATATCTGTAATATTATTTTTGTTATTACAAACTTAGCAAAGATATAACCTATTTTGCATATGTTAAAAAGCCGGAAGTTTACAGTCTATATCAACATTCCCAGTCTGATATGGCCATATCAGACTGCCGGTATGGCCTTATCAGACTGCCTCGTTCTGAAAAAAGCCATATCAAAATTCTAAACGTGCATTTCCTTCTGGTGATGTCTTTGGTACTTGATTTTTGGCCTCTTTTTCCGATACATTTTTGATGATGGGTACTTTTTGGTAATTTTGGATTATGGCTTTCCATATTATTTTATTCAAATGCTGCTGATTACGTTTATTCCTCGAAACACGTGTACAGCATAACAAAATTCACTGTTTATAATGCAACTTGGATTTTTGAATTTCTACCATGTTTATAGAGACTTTGTCTTGATTGCATTCACTCATTTTTCTTTGATTTTTATTCGGTACTTGTACTTCAAAAACATTTTTTTTACTTGCAAAAAACTTAAAAATTATCCGACCATCTACTTTTTCTTGCTGACTCTAAACACAATAACAAAATACCCCTGAATGGTCAATCCAAAGTACCCCTCAATGAGCACCGTCTATAAATAATCAAAACGTTATTTCTATGTGTTTCTGTTTGCTCGGTCCATACAGGGAGAAAAATTCAAAATAGAAGTTATTGTAATAGCTATATGAAGGCTAATAGAGCAATTTCAAGCACATGGACAGACAGAAAGTATAGTTATTTAACCTCTTTTTTTTGTTGAATACAAGATGTTTGTGATCAAACTCATCGACGAAAATTAAAATCAGTGTCATTTATAAAATGCAAATAATTTAAAAAAAAAGATATGCAAACGAATAGGATTTACATTAAACATTCATATCCAAATTAAAAGGGAAAAATATTAACGCGGGGTGAAGTCTGAAATATGAACAAGTTATTCAGTTTTACTGGGGGAAAAATGGCTCTGATCCAGAATTTCCTTGGGGGAAACAGGATCCAGTGTTTCCCCCGGCGGTAAACTGGCATGGGAGAAATAGCTATATATACCAGCACAATGTTTTTACTAGGTTTATATCAAATCAAAAATACATTATATGTTTTAAATCATTTTATCGTTTTATGGACTTCCAAATATTTTGATTTTATCTGCACTGAAAAGTCATAAGTTGTCGAAATGCGCATATGCAGAACCTAAATTCACAGTAACCTCGGTATTTTGTTATTTATCCCGACGCATTAGTGCCAAAGGTAGTTATAAATTTTGGTGATGTCTTTTTTGTATTGATATTATCCCGGAATGGTTAGCATGATCTGCTCCATGTTTGTAACCCGTCACACTGCCAGTGAAAAGTCTGGCTTGTCATAGTTACTTAAATGTGGATCTACCCAAAGATATCCATTCTCATCTGTACAAAAACCGTTGTAACGGTCTGTCAGATCATGGTAACGACCGCAACTCGTCGACAGTGATTAAACATGCCATTAATCAAGAATTTTTTGAGACAGTTATTTTTGTATGTTGATAAAGTCGCTGTACAAAATACAGACACCGCAAAAGTGAATGAGTTATGAAATATAAACGCGGATACTGGAGATGTGGGAATTATATTACTGCTCAATAACGGGGAGTTCATTATTGGAAAGTCGAAATCATTACGCTTATTGAATGGTTTCTTTTCAGACGTCCATATTTGTCAATGTAGAGGTATAGGTCAAATAACTCAATACCGAAGTTTACTGCGAATTTTGATTCTGCATATGCGCATTTCGACAACTTATGTCTCTTCAGTGCAGATAAAATCTAAACCTTTTGAAGACCATAAAGTCAAAAATGTTTAAAAACTGAAAGAGAACTAATTACCAAATATGATCTAAATAGAAAGCCAAAATCATCTAAGGAAAGAGCTTTGCATGAGGGAGATACTCCTTAGTTTCAACAAAATTTACAAAAATTAGATATTGTAAGGTTCCAAATAGAATCGGCTTTGGGGTCAGCACCGAAGTACTGACTACTGGGCTGGTGAATACCCTCGGGGACTAACAGTCCACCAGCAGAGGCATCGACCAAGTGGTAACAAATAACGCAATACCGAAGTTAAATGAGATATCAGCATTCCTGTAAAGTTCGGTTGAATTTGTGTCAATGTTTTCAGATGAGAAAATGAAAATGTGAAAAGTTGAACGGACGGACGACGGATGGACGCAAAGAGATGGCAATAGCTCATACTGACCCTTTGGGTTAGGTGAACTAAAAAGAATTTTATATTAACATTGTCTCTTTTTCAGGTTCACAATGTAAGTGCTTTATTTTTGAGTGTTTTACTTGTGGTGTTTTTGGTTGTGTAGTGTCTTTATTCCTTTAATGTTCTCGTTTTTGCCCTTTCTCTTTACTTTGATTTCGGTAAACTTGTGTTGAATTACTTTTGGGAAATCTACTATCGTTGTTTAACACCTTTTAATTCTAGGAGATATCTATACTTAGCAATACAGGGATATGGATTAAAAGTACATGAGATAAAGTCTTACAAATACTTGGTTCAACAAAGAAATGGAACAACGCCTTTTCAAGTCACTATGAGGCCTTCAACAATTGGTGTTGCTCATACTTCATAGTAAGTTTTAGACGGCCTAAAGCACCGGTTTGGCGGAATTCATTGCTAAATGTTGTGGAACGCTACATACATGTATCTTCTCCTTTGTTCATGGATACGGGCCCGGGGGGGGGGGAGGGGCTACCTGCCAATAATTTTGGTAATACTCTGTCGATGGCCCTAGAAAAAGGGACCCTGTTTAAGACAGAAAATATGAAAAAAAAACATATCCTGCTTAAGACAGAAGAGACAAAATATATACCCTGTTTAAGACTGTACTCGCTGTCAAAATCAACACCCTACTGAAGAAAAAGATCCGGTTGAGCCTTTTATGGACATAGAATAAATTTTATATAGCTGGACACTAGTTTTAACTGTTGTTTCACATCTTCCAAATGGTCATGCATGTGAAAATAATGACCCTGTTCAAGACAGCAAGGGTGAAAAAGATACCCCGTTTAAGACAAACTTATTGCAAAAACATGACCCATTCCTGCGGCACACTCATACTACCTAATACTACCTAAGTAAAAGCAAGTAGCCCCCCCCCCCCCGGGGAGACGGGGTTGTCAACAAGCAAAAAATAAATGGCAAAGTGTGCTTACAGTCGCTGTCGTCTGTTGCCTGACAAAAAGAATAACAGAAGAAAATCACAACTCTTACACAACCACAAGACAGTCATCGAGTCAAAAGAATGAAAGCTTAAAATAAGAATATTATGAGATATGGGCACAATAAAAAGGGTGATCTGAATAATATATTGATTGTTAAAATTACAAAATGCCAAATTATGATACATTTTTTGTAGTGCATCCATATGAGAAATCCTCTCAAGCACAAGTACACCATAACTAAAATTTATAATGAACTACGACATGATATAAAGTATATAAGATATCTACTTTGATGAAGAAATAGATATGGCTTTCTTTAACTTGTATACATATGTCAGTAATTACACACAGCTACAGTTTCATCTAAATTTAAATATGAAATTTTCAATTGATCGATACTATTGAACACAGTACATATGTTAAACGACATTCTGCTGTGCTCGTGTCCTATAGGGAAATATGTATGAGTCTGCGCACTATCGTTTTCGTAGCTTTTCAATGTATATTTACAATGAATTTTCTGAAAGGAAGGACGGTCTTAGTGCATTTCATTGTTCTTATTTCAACTTTGACACTCTTGATTCTTGCTAATTATTTTAAAGGCATTTTAAGAACACAAATTCATTACAGAAAAGAGATTAATAGATACGAAGTATTAGAATCTATACCTCGGCGTCTACATTTCATTTGGGTTCAACCGATGCTCCAAAGTGATAAACAGGAACTTCCGTTAGACGTAAAGCATAACATTGAAGAATGGAGAGAAAAGAATCCTTCTTTAAAAGTCAACGTGTGGACAGGAAAGGAAGTAAAGGAAACATTTCCAGACTTATCGAAACTATTAGAACGTGTACCTGTTTCCGCCTGGATTGCAAATATTCTTCGTTACAAAATATCATACGAATATGGTGGTTTGTATTTGGATACTGATGTCCGAGCCCTAAAGTCTGTTGATATACTTTTTCACAGATTCAATATGGGTTTTGTCGTTTGTGAAAATCCTGCCAACTGTGAGAAAATATTAGAATTTAAATGCAAACTTATATGTAATGCTGTTATCGCAACAAGAAAAAATGATATAATGATGAAAAGGGTATTCGAAGAGAGCGTTGTAAGAACCAAAACAATATTGACCAAGTACGGACGTGTCAATCCGAATAACTTCAGTTACACAAAAACAAAGCGACCAACAGGTCCACCTTTGCTTACAGAATATGTTATGGGATCAAAAAACAATACTCTAGTTGTATTAGGATCAAAAGCATTTTTTCCGTGTAATTGGAGTGACAAGGATAATTGTATTTATAATAATTTCTTAAATCGCACAGATGTGTATGCAATGCATGAATGGAAGAAGAGGTGGGATTGATGCTTGTTTGGACAACTTGTCTTTTTTCGAATTTTTATACAACAGAAGAGCAATATATTGTAATCATCCTCATTCAAGTTTAATTTGTTTTTAACACAAATGTATATATTAAAAAATAAGTTAACACCATCTATTATGTACACTTTGTATTGTTTCTTTTTCAAAGAGCCAGGCGTTATCTCAGACTTTCGTGTGTTAATGCCAGGTGGAATATATTTCGTGACCATGATCCGATTAGCCGTGTAAAAATGTCAAATTCTCCTTTACATAATATGAACAAACATTCTGATAAGTACAATTCTATTTGAGCCGTCAAATAAAAAAAAAATATTACTTTTCCCTTCTACAAACGAAGACTAATTGTGTATTGTGTGGGCATGTAGTGTCTTGAGTCGTTCGTCTTCTGGTGTTCTCTCTTGACTTTGATTTATGTTATCTTGTGCTTTGTTCCTTCGGTATTGTACTGCCGTTGTTGAGTAAACATCCCTTTCAGGGAGTACAAGTGTTAAAAAAATTGTAATAAGAATGAAAACTCTTGCTTCTTGTTTTGAAAGGCTTCGCTAATAGCACAACATAAGAAAAAAAAAATAAAATCCACGTAAGAATTTTATATTTATCAAGACGTAAAAATTTTGTCGGGAAATGGTATACTCTAGAGTTTTCCTTCATTTGCATTTAGCATCGTATATGCTTTAAAATAAATGAAAATATAATTGAAAATTTATAATACTGTGTCCATTACCTACTTTTAGCTTATTTAAGTAACCTTTGATCAGACAATCTGATCCACGTGTAAACATATTTAGCACTGTTTGAATGGATAAAATCCAAGGATATCGAATTTTTCCGAAAGCTGACCACTTTAATCCCTTAAAATTACAAAAAACAGGATGACAAAAACACCTACAATGGCTAGGAACTACATTTACAAGCAAACTCCACCAGAAAAACAATAATGAAAACAAGAGACATAGGAACTCGGGTTAGCTGGACTTGGTACCAGATAACTAAAGCCAGTGGTAGGGTTAAACCGGTTTATGGGTACCCATACATCCCAACCACTTTATAAGACCAACTATAGCAATCCCTAGAATTTCAATATATTAGTTTATATGCTCTTGAAAATTTAAGTTAAGAAAAATTGTCTCTTTGTCTTTTTTCAAGCAAGGAATTTTAAGCATTAGGAAAGTTTTTTTCGCACTTCAAAAATCAATATCTCATATTCATTTATAATATTAATCGTAAAATCTGTCAATTAATTTTCTTTTTGAAAAATAAAAACAGAAATCAACATTTGTGTTTATTGATGTCAACATCCAATTTTCTTAAAGGTTGTATCGGAAATATAATTACCAACACTTCTTTGATCTTCTTTCTAACACGCATTTGATTTTAATGTGGCTTGAACATAAATGAAAAATAAAAAGGCATCGTTTCTCTATCTTTCTTTTTTTTGTGTGTGTGTTGGGGGTTGGGGTATTATATCTAATAAAAGTGGTCTATACTGACATCTGAAACTGAATACCATGAATTACGAGCAAATTGTATAGTCATTTAAAATTACCCAAATTTGCCCAGTTTTAAAAAATACCAATAATCTAAACACGTGCACGATTGACAGGTAAATCTGTACGTTTATATAATTGTTATTTATTTCCCACATGTTAACTTATTATTATGTTTTCTAGTTTTTAATTTGCATCATTCTATATTATTTTGAATTAAAATTAAAGGTGAAAACGGTTAGAGATTATAGAACTGATTCAATAAATCTGCCCCCCCCCACATGTACGTTGTTTACACAAGGGTGCAGACAGAACCTCTCGTCCAAGTAAACTTGGGGAGCAGTCATGAGAAAAGTCCTCAATTAACTTGAAGTTAACTTGGAGAAGTCATAGAATCCTGACTGCTTTGACTAGTCATAGAGCCCTGACTGTTCTGACCATGCAGTCATAGAGCCCCGACTGCTCTAACATGTCATATGTCATAGAATCCTGACTGATATGACCTGTCGTAGAGCACTGGCTGCTCTGACCAGTCATATAGCCCTGACCGCTCTAACCTGTCATAGAATCCTGACTGCTCTGATAAGTCGCATAGCTCTAAAACAATACAAGAACTGTAAATACTGAAAATTAAATACAAGGATTGATACGTCCCACATTCTCTACTCACATGACGAACGCACAAATTTTTCACACGTTGAATTTCCTTCAATTTTGCCGTAACCATATCAGAACTATCAGAAAAGAGTCACTTTTATGTATTCGAAAATTGCAATACTGTAAATTTCCGTCATTTTGTAAAATAAACAATTAGATAAATAAAAAATAAAACTGAATAAAAATCAGCCCCGGAGTAAATAAAATATCCTGCAAACAGCCACAAACATCAATTATTTCATATCACTTTTGTTACAAATAATTCAATTGGTTCAATTACTGTCACATTGTATACTGTCCAAAAATACACTGAGCGGGCTGTATCGCTTGTGCGGGCTGTATTGAGATCCGATACAACCCGCTGAAGAAATACAGCCCGATGATGACGTCAGCAGAACAATAAAACATATTTAGCTTGAAAATCACAATTATTTTTTTTCAACCTGTCACCTGAGAAAGATAAGAAAAAAATAATAATCTCACATTGTTAAATATTAATCAGTTTCAGAAAGTAGAAATTAGTAACCTAACATTTCATGTTTCATTTTTACTTTTATTTAATTATTTTCGTAAATTGCCGACAATTAAAAAAAAAGGAAAACATTAACCTAAAGCATTTGACTGGTTGTTCAATGAAATAAAAGTAATAGAAACTTGTGTATCGGGCTGCATCAGATTCACAGACTGCCTAAGCACCTTGATACTGACCTGTACCTTGTTAAAGCCCTTGCCTTCGGCTCGGGCTGTAACAAGGTACACGGTCCGTATCGCGGTCCTTAGGCAGTCTGTAAATCCGGATGCAGCCCTCTTCACAAATTACTATTACATAAATATAAGAAGAGGTGAATATTTCATTTTCACGTTAAAATGATGCACAATACTGAAACTTGGTGTAATTTAACTAAAATATATGAGAAAAAGCAGACTTTCTTCATTCCATAATATACCGATGCCTGCAAATCTACAACTTGTTGTTATTTGACCTAAAAAATATAAGAAAAAGCAGATTTTCTTCATTTGTTATTATATCGATGCCCGCAATACTTGAACTTTCTGTAATTTAACCTAAAATATGTAAGAAAAGGCATATTTACTTCATTCGATATTATATCCATGGCCCAATACTTCAACTTTCTGTAATTTAACCTAAGATATATAAGAAAAAGCAGATTTTCTTCATTCGATATTATATCGATGCCCGCAATACTTCAACTTACTGTGATTTAATATAAGATATATAAGAAAAGGCAGATTTTCTTCATTCGATATTATATCGATGCCTGCAAAAATTCAACTTGTTTTAATTTAACCTAAAACATATAACAAAAGGCAGATTTTCTTCATTCGATATTATATCGATGCCCGCAATACTTCAACTTACTGTTATTTAACCCAAAATATATAAGAAAAAGCAGATTTTCTTCATTAGATATTATATCGATGCCCGCAATACTTCAACTTGCTGTTATTTAACCTAAAATATATAACAAAAGGCAGATTTTCTTCATTCGATATTATATCGATGCCCGCAATACTTCAACTTACTGTTATTTAACCTAAAATATATAAGAAAAGGCAGATTTTCTCCATTTGATATCATATCGATGCCCGCAATACTTCAACTTTCTGTAATTTAACCTAATCTATATATGAAAAAGCAGATATTCTTTATTCGATATTATATCCATTCCCGCAAAACTACAACTTGCTGTAATTTAACCAAAAATATATAAGAAAAAGGAGATTTTCTTCATTCAATAATATAGCGATGTCCACAAAACTTCAACTTGCTGTAGTTTAACATAAAATATATAAGAAAAAAGCAGATTTTCTTCATTCGATATTATATCGATGCTCGCAATACTTTCACTTGCTGTAATTTAACATTTAATATGTAAGAAAAGCAGATTTTCTTCATTCAATATTATATCGATGCCTGCAAAACTTCAACTTGCTGTAATCTAATCTAAAATATATAAGAAAAAGCAGATTATGTTCATTCGATATAATATCGATGCCCGAACATACTTCAACATGATGTAATTTAACTTGAAATATATAATAAAAGGTAGATTTTCTTCATTCGATATAATATCGATGCCGGCATTTTTTCAACTTTCTGTAATTTAACCTAATACATATAAGAAAAAGTAGATATTGTTCATTGGATATTATATCCATTCCCGCAAAACTACAACTTGCTGTAATTTTTACCTAAAATATATAAGAAAAGGGAGATTTTCTTCCTTCGATAATATAGCGATGTCCACAAAACTTCAACTTGCTGTAGTTTAACATAATATATATAAGAAAAAGCAGATTTCCTACATTTGATATTATATCGATGCTCGCAATACTTCAACTTGCTGTAATTTAACATTTAATATGTAAGAAAAGCAGATTTTCTTCATTCGATATCATATCGATGCCCGCAAAACTTCAACTTGCTGTAATTCAATTTAAAATACATTAGAAAAAGCAGATTTTCTTCATTCGATATAATATCGATGCCAAAAAATACTTCAACATGATGTAATTTAACTTAAAATATATAACAAAAGGCATATTTTTTTCATTCGATATAATATCTATGCCGGCATTACTTCAACTTTCTGTAATATAACCTAAAATATATCAGAAAAAAGCAGATTTTCTTCATTCCATAGTATATTGATTCTCGCAATACTTCAACTTGCTGTATTTTAACCTACAATATATAAGAAAAAGCATATTTTCTTCATTCGATATTAAATCAATACCCGAAAAATTTCAACTTGCTGTAATTTAACCTACAATTTATAAGTAGAAGCAGATTTTCTTCATTCGATAATGTTGTGATGCCCGCGATACTTCAACTTGCTGTAATTTAATCTACAATAAAAGAAGATTTTCTTCATTCCATAATATATCAATGACTGCAATACTTCAACTTGCTGTCATTTAACCAAAAATTTATAAGAAACGGCAGATTTTCTGCATTAGATATTTTATCGATCATCGATTCCCGGAATTATGCGACTTATTTTTTCCCTTCTTTAATGACGAAAATCTGTTATGAAGTCCTGAATAGATGAGGCTTAAACATGTGATACTCTTATTGTTAATATGTTAATATTTATTAAAGTTGTAAAGTTGCGGTTGTAAAAATCTATATTATCTTTAAAAAATAGAAATAACGGGGACGACCAGTTGATTTTCAGTTGTGGGGATTGGACGATTTTGCAAATAATTAATTCAATCTTAGTCCCAGTTGGGGCTTATATTAGTCCCAGGTCCCAGAGAAAAAAATAAATATTTTTATCCTACTTGTAGTGGAAATAAAAAATTTATTTGTTCGCAATTTTCATAAAAATGAAGAATTTTTCTAGGCAAAGAAAACGGGCAAATATATCTATAAAATGTGGACTTTTGAATGAAAGGAGTAAACGCACGTTACACGATACACGCAATGAACGGAGAACTTTACACGATACATTCACACGCTTTACACGATGAGTGCAGACGATGCACACAATTAGCGCTAATTTGGGAATGTTGAACGTTCCGATCGCTGTAACATTAAAGCAGTCAGGGCTCTTTGACAGGTCAGAGCAGTCAGGATTCTATGACAGGTTAAAGCGGTCAGGGCTCTATGACCAGAACAGATCAGAGCAGTCAGGGCTCTACGAACAGAACAGGTCGAAGCAGTCAGGATTCTATGACCAGAACAGGTTAGAGCAGTCGGGGCTCAAAAACGGTTCTTAAGTTTACTAAGACTGCTCTATGACTAGTCGAAGTTAATTTGAAATTCGTCCTAAGTTAACTTAGAAGAGCTTTTATGACTGATTCAAGTTAACTGGCGAGAGGTTATGTCTGCGCCATATTGTATATACACATCTTTTATTAGCTTCTATATCAACAAACACATCGCAAATTTGAAAGGATAAGAATTAACACTGTGTATAATCATTCACAACGTAGTAATTTGTCATCTTTTTACAAAGAAACTATCAAAAATTCCAGTTTAATCTTTTATGAAATGTGCCGATTCTTGGCAGAAAAAGGAATGAAAATTGTCAACATACATAATACTGAAGAAGCTCCACAATATATTTCCTGAAAATTTAACTAAAGGGTATTATGTTTGGTCCTAGTTTTAGTTCTATCCGATATATGTAGTTCTGTTATTTCATCACTTGAAAGATGAAATATATTTTCATTGGCCAAGTACAACATAATAATTAAATATTTTGACCAAAAACTTGAACACTCTGTAACTAAACCATTGTGTATGTCATTCGTATTTATAAACGATATGTGTTTGTTAAGGACGCAGACTCTTGAGTTTGTCATAAAAAAAAATATAATACAGATACTCACTGTTAATTCAATCTCGCATCTGGCTAATTCGACAACTCAAATTTCTTTAGTGCAGATCCAATCAAGATATTCGGAAGACCATAAACCTAAA
Source organism: Modiolus philippinarum (assembly GCA_002080025.1). Classification (NCBI taxonomy): domain Eukaryota; kingdom Metazoa; phylum Mollusca; class Bivalvia; order Mytilida; family Modiolidae; genus Modiolus; species Modiolus philippinarum. Next base: position 49,972 of record MJUU01040407.1, read on the forward strand.
TATGTATAAATGCTGATAGACAACAAACTTTAATAAACAGTAAAAATTACCTAAGGACAAAGCTTTGCATGAGGAAAATTCATGAAATATATGAAAGTAAAAAAAGTAAATGGAAAAAAGAAAGAAAAATATTAACCCCTTTTTTTAAGGTTACAGATATAACTATAATACAAAGGTGAGTGTATTACAAATATTCAAACGTTAAATAATTAACCCGATCTATAATTTACGATATATCGTTTATTTTATTTCATTTATTTATTTATTTTTTATACTTTTTTTTAAGTTTTTTTTTTTCTCAACTTGTGGTTTTTCTACATCAGACACGAGGAGGAGTGTGGTTGCTCTGATGAAGCAACACACATATCCTTGAGCACCGTCCCTTGGTGTCTTTTGTAGATTTACACCTTGTTGATATTGATATTATTGTTATTTATGGTACTTACAAATATTACAAAAATATAATAATTAAATGCCTATCAGCTTCGATGCATCACCGATTTTTTTTAACCTTCCCTGTTATCTATTTTTTCATCTAGTGAAGTGTTGAAAAAATATGTATACGATGAACATCTTGTCTTTCAAATGACAAATTATTCAAGGGTCATGAGAAGGGTCATGGTCTGCTTTACATGTTTCATTGACAGATGTTTCTATCAATCTAAGGCAATTCAATAACGTTTTGAATTATCTATAAACTGTATCAATATTTTTATGATTTTATAATTTAATGTACCTATTCTTAAGACAAGAAATCAATGCACAGCTTAATATATTGTTAAGAAGAAAAAATGGATGATAACGGTAGACCTACCCTAAAGTCATTAGCTCTCTAAAAAGACATAAGAAAATCCAAAACTGTAATCGAAATAAATAAATAAAACGTTTAACACTTTATATATTTGTTTTCTTTTTTTAGTTTTTTAGTATTTTTTTCACTACCACTTCTACGAATTTACACAGCCTTTATCATTCTGAGCTATAAACGATCAACTGACACAGTCACATTAATTGCTTCTATGGATTTGTTTTCAGCTAAGGTATCAACTAAGCTATTAATGGTGGATCAATAGTATTCCTGCCGTTTTGAATGTCTGTTTTATGCCTGAATGGGTATTTTTCATGAAGAGTGCAAGCATTTTAACATTTTGACAAACCTGTCAAATATTTGACATAAAGACAAGTAATTATCCCATTACTCTTAATCTAGCATTCATTTTGTCAAAATTTATGATTGTATTTGTACTATGAAGTTCTTAAAACTGAAAATTTAAACAAGGGATTAAAAAAAAGAAAATAACAAAGAATTCATAACAGAAATTATAATTTTTAAATGATTAGATATTAATAGAAAAATAAATTTTCGATAACTTGAAATATTGTCATTATCCCGTGTCCTGTCTTTTCAGATAGAGTTTTGTTTGAATATCAATCTGAAGTTACTGTTGATTTAGTTCCTGTATAAGCACATTTCCACAACTTAGGTCTGTTCAGAGCATATCAAGTTGAAACATTTGGAAATCCATATACCTAAATGTGTGAAAACCTGATAGAAAACAAATAACCAATAGGATTTAAATAGCAAAGCCAAATTCAGCTAATGACAAAGCTACATGTACAAATGTATGTGAGAGGGAGATATTCCTGAAGTTTTCAAAAACATTTTGTTAAATTAAGAAATGCAAGTTTCAAAACAAATCTACTTTCGATTTGTATTTAAGAAGTATTCAGTATCTCTAGTATTACATTTGAAGTTAAACTTTCGCAACAAATCTAATGAGATAATTTCGCCTGACAGGTCTATTTTTATCAGGAGTCTTCCATCAGATCAAGAATAGAATTGAAGATAGTGACCACCAATCAAGTCACAGTTGTTCTAAACTAGCCCCCTTTAAATTATGTCTTTCAGGTCAACAGCGGGGGAAATAGTATAATAATGAATCGTATGTGATCTGTAAAGGTACTTGGCCATTCAAACTCATAAAAAAGGCAGAATGGTGAAAACAGTATTTAGGAGTGTTGCATTTTATTTAGGCTGGATCCCTGAAGCAGAGAACACAGAGTGTTACATTGGACCTTATGTACACATATTTGCCGACCTCTAAAGCCGAATGACCAAGGGGATCAAACTTTGTTTAAATAGTCGTTCGATTTTAGATTTTATCTGCACTGAAGAGACATAAGTTGTCGAAATGCGCATATGCAGAAAATATATTCACAGTAACTTCGGTATTTAGTTATTCGATATAATAAATATTTTGTCAAACAGGTCCGCACCTAAACCACCAGTTAATATTGTTCAATATTTGTCGTTCCAAATTAAAACCATTCAAGATCTCCTTTGAAAAGTGTCCACAGGTTATCACCTTGTCGAAGACAGCTACAATCGTAGAACATGATTTATCTTTGGATCTTTTCTATTGAAGAAGGAAACATGAAATGAAACATTGAATGGCCGAAGATTACAATCCCATGCAGGAGTTGCCAGGGAAACTGCAACAGAAAAACGCAACTAAAATACAAGCTATTAATGTAAGCCGCAAGAGGGACTCGGGTTAAATAGACTCGGTGCCGGTATAGGGTCTGTAAGTCTCGCCAGGTGACTTACGAGAATCTTCGATAAACAGGCAATTCGAAAACGTTCCCAGCCAAAACATGACGTCAGATGATTGTGACGTTCAAATTTTTGTTTGAGACGTCATATATCTTTGTTTAAAATGTAACTTCCGGGTACAATCTTTGATCCCGGAAGTGAAAAAATTGTACGAGACTTACAGGCCCTATTAGCAAAAACAAATTCAAATGAAAAACATTGGTCATTTGTTTAACTTTATTCTCAACAGAGGCTATGTGATGCCAAATATAATTTTCTCCAACTTAACCATATACAACTAACTTAGTTCATAGAGATAACCGACTGATGTAAATCATTGGATCCAAACCTAATCACAAACGCCCTTAAGATTGTGTCTGTCAGATCTGTATTATATCCAAAATGGATTCAAATGAGAAATATTTCGACATTAACCATGGGAGAAGTCATTCAAGGGTCTTCGCCTTTGAAAAAACTAGGCTATAGATCTTTAATAGTCTCCTTAAAAATTTGTGTCCAGCAGCTGCAAAAATTGATTCTTCGGATTTCATTGTACAACAACTGTTCGCATGTGATCTGTACAAACACCTGAAAGTATTTCATGCATTGCTTAAACACGTCAGTATACTGAAACACATTTGTATATTTAATGTGTCTGAACAGAAGTTTCAATAATTTCATGAATAAGTATATTTATTTGATGTTATAATCTGTCTCGGTTTAGGTGTTGTTAACAAGGAGTTTATTCTCTATAGGTTACCAACGCTTACGTCTTATTTTCTGATTTGGTGTCTTTTAAGTGCGAAATCTAACATTTTTGGCACTTTCCCATGCCTCTAATACTGTTATTTTTTTTTCTTTCTTTTTTGTGTTGTATATGTAGTGTCTTTGGTCTTCCGTCTTCTAGTGTTCCCACTTTGGCCTTGTATTTTGACTTTGATTAATGCTATCTTGTTCCTTCGGTATTCTAGTGTCGTTGTCTCGAACAAAACTTGCACGTGTCGCATTCATTACAGAACCACTTTACTACATAATTGGAAGGACCTGTTTTTAGAAATCAAATACTGAAGTAGGGTTAGATTTGTTAAATAAGAATTTAAGAGTTTACATCTTCTGATCCACAGTGTAATTATGATAATTTTCGTTAGTTTTCTTTATTGTGATTATTATTTATATCGTATTTAAATTAAGGAGTTTTCCCTCTTGAAAAGCTCTGTTCTTATTTTATTTTTGTTTTTCCTTAGGGCTCTGTTACCGAGGTTACTTTTGCAGCTTTTTGAAAATTTATTGGTCTTTGGCTTTTCAAATATTAAAAAATAAGTTGTCGAATTATCTATGACATGGGCATTTACTAATTTATCTAAATTGCAACAGCTACAACACTTTAACATATATGTCGAAAAAAAAATTTCCACTGTCCTATCTATTAGGACAGGCTTTCCCTTCCGAAGCGCCTGATGTCATCAATATCGGTCTTATTCGAGCGCCCTGCTGTTTAGGGTTGTGTATATTTCTTTTACTATATTGTCTCTGTGGTTATCCTCTGTGTTTTCGTTTTGTCCGTGTCTCTCATCCTCACAATGTCAGGGGTCGTGTGTCCACGTTTGGCCTTGGGACCCTAGGCCAAGCCTGGATACAGGACCCCTGGCATTGTGAGAATCGGGGTCCAAAGGCCATGCGTGGACACAGAACCCCTCACATTGTGAGAGTTGGGTCCTACGGCCAAACGTGGACACAGAACCCCTGACATTGTGAGGGTTTTGTCCAACGGCCAAGCGTCAACACGGGACCCCTTACATTGTGAGGGCTTGTTCCAACGACTGAGCGTTGACACAGGACCCCTGACATTGTCAGGATGCATGTGTCTGTACTTTGATTTTTATAATGCCAATCACCCTTCCGTATTCTGCTGCCGTTGTTTGATGTTTCGACCACAAGAGCGAGAACATGATGTGGATTTGATATATTTTGTAAAAGTATAGGATTTTACAGATGTGACCTCAATATTCTTTCGTTACGTTTTTGCAACATTTCAGTAACTTCTGTATTTTTGCTTTTGATTACCACGATGTCGATGAAGCTGCAGTTGGACTTTTAGTCCCCGAGGGTATTCTCTCACCCAGTAGTTCAGAACTTCGGTTTAAAAACGATTTTAATTGGAAGCTTGCAATACTATAATTTAGAAAAATTTGTTTTAACCTGTCAATCTCTCTATTGCATTGCTCTTTCCATTATGATCTTTTATTCATTTCTTCTCGATGACATTTACAAATGTTCGATTTATAGTCCGTTAAAACGTTTTGATTTGGTCTGCACTGAAAAGACATAAGCTGTCGAAATGGCCATATGCAGGCACTATATTTAAAATAACTTTGTATTTTGCTATTCAAAAGTTTTTTTTTATTTATCTTTGCCACTCACTGGAAATGTAAACAGTAATAAAAAAAAAAAAAAAAACATCGAATGGCTATTAATAGACAAAAATTGTTGAAATGCGCATGTGCAGGATTTAAATTAACAGTCACTTCGATATTTTTGTTATTTAAAATGATATTTCATCCACTCCGTGTTTCCATTTTATTTCAAACTATTTGTGTATTGGTTTTGAATGCGTCTTTTAATTTCCTTGAATTGTGGTTGTTTCATGTTCTGTTGTGTCTTTGTCTCTCTTCGTCCCAGTTTTGGCCATGTATCTAGACTTTATTTTTTGTAATTATCACATCCAGTGTTCCTTCGGTATTCTAGTGCCGTAATTTCAATTAACATAAATCAGTGCGGAAACGTCGCCGAAACAACGAAAAAAGAATTATTACTCCAGTGTACTCGTTTCTAACGTCTGGTTCGCCTCATCGACACAAATTACAGATATCCTGGTAGAGTGCCGAAAAATCACTTTAAATTACTTCAGAACATCTTTGGCGTTTTTGTTCATTTTTGTTTGTTATGTCTTTGTCATACTGTCTCAATTAGTGTTGCCGTGATTTTAGATTTATGATTTTAGAATTTCCCCTTTCCTCGATCTTGCTTCGGTATTCGTTTGCCGATGTATTTCTCATAACTGTTATCAGGGTATTTTAAATGTTCCAATAAATAGGTTGTTATGTATTCCGGTATATACATGAAATCATTATGCTTAACTCCTCACAGGAAGGGATCTTGATGGAAGCTGTATACTGAGGGTACATAATTTGTCAGTTGGTAACGGGTCTGGAGCTGGCATGTCAGTTAACTGCTAGAAGTCTCTTGTGATTTCATGTTTATGTCCGTATATTTAGTTTTTTCAGTTTCATTTTTCATAATTGACTCAGTCCTGTTGTAAACTGAATTTTACTGTTGTTACTTTTGTTTTTTTATTTATCACATTGGCTATAGGGGGAAGGTTATCATAATTTGCCTGCAAGCAAGTCTTAAGTAGAAATTAGTCAATAACTCATTTGTAAGCCATTGCAGATTTTAAGTTCAAATTTTCAATTAAATAACTATAACTATGCAAAGAAATTTTGATGTATCATTGAAATACAAATTGGCTTGTTCTGTTAAAGACGCCTTAATTAAAAGTACATTTTTGTACTTATTTTATTTTCAAACTACATGGTTTTGCAGTTTGAGTTAAATAACACGTAATGTCATATTAATAATAATACCAAATCCTTTCAGTGAAACGACAGACGGCAGATAGTATGCATTGATTTCACTGTTTTCCTAGGGATACCAAGTATTCGAAAATGTCCAGTGTATGCATATATAAAGACGATGACAGATGTGAAGTATACATAGAAGAGGTCTGATCTACAGCACTTTCATTTTAAAAGTCAAAACTTAATTTTTCCTTGAAATGAAAAAA
>MJUU01040407.1:57085-67712 GCA_002080025.1 Modiolus philippinarum
TGTTCACAGTTTCATTACTATCTTCTAGATATAGCGTGTGATACTGTCATAAAAAGATGTGTGAAATTGGCTTATATAACATGCTAATTTAACAAGGCCGTTCTTAAATATTGTCAATGGTCTTCATTGAGTGAGAAAAAAAACAACTTATTATCTTTTTAATATCTTATTTGCAACATGTTTCGGCGATCGAACGTCATATGTTTTTTTTTCAAAGACGTGACGAATGAAGTCTGAATTATTCAATATATCATTACAAACATCATTTTAGATTTGCCCATATGTATATAAATTACTTCAATACAAATTAGTCATATTTTTGTTTCCTAATAAAAAGATGGTATTGGCGCTTGTATTTGATGAAATAGATAAAATCTAAGTAGCGCCAGGTTATAGTTGTAGCTTTGTTGATTTTTATTGTTATGGGAAGGAAATACAACTGAATTTAGAACGAGTACTTCTTTTTGGACTACTTTTGGATTATGGCTTTCTATTTTATTTGATTTAATGCTGCTGATGAGACGTAACTCCTTGATAGACTTGTACAGCATAACGGAATTAACTGTTATTTATGCAACTACGGTATTTTTATAATAAAAACAACTTTCTTCAAATACCCACATGACCCAGTCAATATATTATTGAATTATTGACTTTGGGCAAATAAGAACCAGGAGGGCGAGTACTGGACCTTGAGAACTTCGAGAACCGCATGCATGCGAAGGTTTATAAAATCTCTGAGAGCTTCTGTTAGGGTGTTAAATTCTATCTTAACAAAATTGTGTTAAGCCTGCCAAGATCATGATAAGATCAAAATGGCCAAACAAGATCTAAACATATCTGCTAGTGATAAAATCGAAACTACTGTAAATCATATTTCTACAGATGGTAACTTCTACAACTTTTGTCTCTTCAGTGCAGACAAAGCCAAAACATTTGAAAGATCATAAACTGAAGTATTTATCAAAGCTGTCAGAGAACAAAAAATCGTAAGGATCTGGATAGAAAGCCAACACTATGTAAAAGAAGAACAATTGCATAGGGAGATACCCCTTAGGTTTAAATAAATATAAAAAGGAATACCTCTGTGTGTCGTTGGCAAAAATATTGATCAACTCCTAAATGCTTTACATATAAACAATTTTTCATTTTGGCAGTATTTGGCATTGCACAGTATCATGTTCTTCTTTCATACATGTAATTGATGATGTTGTTATGCGAAACCTATTTAGAAGTATTTCAATTGTAGTTACAAATGTAGGGTGCAGACATAACCTCTCGTCCAAGTTAACTTGGGGAGCAGTCATGAGAACAGTCCTAAGTTAACTTGAAGTTAACTTGGAGCAGTCATAGAGCCCTGACTGCTCTGACCAGTCATAGAGCCCTGACTGCTCTAACCTGTCATAGAATCCTGACTGCTCTGATAAGTCGTATAGCTCTAAAACAATTATACAAGAACTGTAAATACTCAATATTTAATACACGGATGGATACGTCCCACATTGCCTACCACGCGCACACGATTCACATAACGAACGCATAATTTTTTCACACGTTGAGTGCAGTTTTCTTCAATATATTAATTTTGCCGTAACCATATCAGAACTGTCAGGAAACAGTCACTTTTATGTGGTACTCGAAAATTGTAATGCTGTAAATTTCCGTCATTTTGTAAAATAAACAATTAGATAAATAAATAAATAAAACTGAATAAAAATCTGTCCTGTAGAAAATAAAATATCCTGCAAACAGCCACAAACATCAAATATTAGAAGAGGTGCATATTTCATTTTCACGTTAAAATGATGCACCCACAATACTACAACTTGTTGTAATTTTACCAAAGGACGTATAATGAGATTATAGGTTCTTGTTTGACCTTAAATATAATAAGAAGAAGTAGATTTTCTTCATTCGATATCATATCGATGCCCGAAAAACTTCAACTTTCTGTTATTTAACCCGAAATATATGAGAAGAAGCAGATTTTCCTCATTCAATATCATATCGATGCCCGCAATACTTCATTTTTCTGTGATTTAACCTGAAATATGTAAGAAGAAGCAGATTTTCTTCATTCGATATTATATCAATGTCGCAATACTTCAACTTTCTGTAATTTAACCTGAAATTCATAAGAAGAAGCAGATTTTCTTCATTCGATATTATATCGATGCCCGCAATACTTCAACTTTCTGTAAATTAACCTGAAATATATAAGAAGCAGATTTTCTTCATTCGATAATATATCGATGCCTGCAATACTTCAACTTTCTGTAATTTAACCTGAAATTTATATATGAAGAAGCAGATTTTCTTCATTAGATATTATATCAATGCCCACAATACTTAAATTTTCTGTAATTAAACCTGAAATATATAAGAAAAAGCAGATTTCTTCATTCGATATTATATCGATGCCCGCAATACTTCAACTTTCTGTAATTTCACCTGAAATATTTAAGAAGAAGCAGATTTTCTTCATTCGATATTATATCAATGCCCGCAATACTTCAACTTTCTGTAATTTAACCTGAAATATATAAGAAGAAGCAGATTTTCTTCATTCGATATTATATCGATGCCCGCAATACTTCAACTTTTTGTAATTTAACCTGAAATATATAATAAGAAGCAGATTTTCTTCATTCGATATAATATCGATGCCCGCAATACTTCATTTTTCTGTGATTTAACCTGAAATATATGAGAAGAAGCAGATTTTCTTCATTTGATATTATATCGATGCCCGCAATTCTTCAACTTTCTGTAATCTAACCTGAAATATGTAAGAAGAAGCAGAAGAAAAAGATTTCCTTCATTCGATATTATATCGATGCCCGCAATACTTAAACTTTCTGTTATTTAACCTAAAATATATAAGAAAAGACAGATTTTCTTGATGAATAGTAAATAGGCCCAAAACATGTGATACTCTATATGTTAATTTGTTAATGTTTTTTAAAATTGTAAAGTTGCAGTTATAAATATCTATATTATCTCTCAAAATCGGAAATAAGGGGACGACCAGTTGATTTTCAGGGGATGGAATTGGGCGATTTTGTAAATAAATATATTAATCTTGGTCCCAGTTGGTAATTATATTAGTCCCAGGTCCCAGAGAAAAAAAAAATTTAATCCTACTTGTCGTGGAAATAAATAATTTATTTGTTCGAAATTTTCATAAAGATTAACAATTTTTCTAGGCAAAGAAAACGGGCAAATATATCTATAAAATGTGTTTTTTTTTACTGAAAGTAGTAAACGCACATTACACGATACACGCAATGCACGATACCCGTACACGCTTTACACGACGAGTGCACACGATGAGCGCTAATTTGGGAATGTTGAACGTTTCCATTGCTGTAACATTAAAGCAGTCAGGGCTCTATGACAGGTCAGAGCAGTCATGATTCTATGACTGGTTAGAGCGGTCAGGGCTCTATGACCAGAACAGGTCAGAGCAGTCAGGGCTTTACGACCAGAACAGGTAAAAGCAGTCAGGATTCTATGACCAGAACAGGTCAGAGCAGTCAAGGATCTAGAACAGTTCTAAAGTTAACTTAGAGTAGCTTTTATGACTGCTCTATGACTGGTCAAAGTTAACTTGAAAACGGTCCTAAGTTAACTTAGAAGAGCTTTTATGACTGGTTCAAGTTAACTTGGCGAGAGGTTATGTCTGCACCCTACTGTAGCTGTCAGTTACTGCGCTCATTTGTCCGGACAGTACTTCATGTCTTATGAACTTCATTTTAAGGTTACTCGTCTTAGTAAGTTGGATTTTTTTTCTAGTTTGATTTTTAAAGTAAGTCTTTTTGTCTATTTATTTTTTAGGCATTCACCTCACATAGGGGGGGGGGGGGNGGGGTTCTGATCTTAGAAAACGAGTATAACCCTATCGCAATTTTTGCGCCAGTCCCAAGTTAGGAATATGTTGGTGATTGGCTTGTCTTAGTTTTCTTTTAAAATTTTTGTTTCTTGACATTCGGGTTATTGGAAATAGTTTGTTTCCATTGATTTATTCACTTTTTTTTACCTTTTTGAGGCAATTTAGGGCTTGCTATATTGTGCGAAGTTCCTCACTGTGTTGAAGACCGTGCGGTGACCCTTAGATGCCTTGATTTGGGTAGTTTTAACCTAGATATAGGATGTTGTCTGCCTGACATTAACCCCATTTCTTTCTTTTTCATATATATTGCAAATTTTTGTGTTAATAGAATAGCGGTTTAAGGGCCAGTACCTATTTAATGACTACTGGATTGCAATCCCCCAATCAGAGGTGCATAGCTCTTCCTACGTCCGATACACCTCTGCCACACCTTGTCCTCCATATTTGATTTAATATGCCCTTTTCACAGTGACGACGTACACATCCTGACGTATTTCACACTGTGACGTCATGAAAATCGGCCATTGTGGAAGGAGTCTCTCTTTCCTGGGTGGCAGAGGTGATAATCTGACTTAGGAAGAGCTATACACCTCTATTTCGGAGACTGACTGGATTTGTGAATGACCCCTTTGATTAACAGTCTTACAACAAAGGCATCTGCCCCATTGTAAATTTTGACATAATCAAAAGTGAAGGTGTATTTAATTCTTATGCCGGATCGACTCCTCATACAAGAAAAAAATCCATAGTGAACAGTATAGGATTCGGAAAACTTCTATTATGAAATTATTTCTAAAGATAATATTCTTTATTCTTATGCGTAATAAAACTACAACCCCTTATCGTAAAGTGACGTTAAAGTCAATTGAAGAGATACATAAGACAAGCATGTGCATCAGTAAGCTTATTTGATAATTAACTGACATGTTAATGGTGACTACGATTATATCAATCCTAGATAACAGCTGTTATTATACTTTGCATGCCTGGTTTGAAGAGCATAAAATTCAGCCTTCCTTACTTTGGGCGCTAGTTTGTTGGAATATATTTATCATCACTATTAACATACCCTATTTGTCCGTGGGCTGGAATAACTTTTTGTGTAACCCCACTTCCGAACCCCACTACTGTTATTTAGTCCGCATACATCCCCTCTTCAAAATAAAACATGTGAACACGAGTATAACCTGCACGCAATGGTGGAATTTGACATATTTTTAGACCAATCTACGGAAATGTTGGAAAATTTTGTTTTTCGTTCCAGTTTTTCTGTCAGTTGCTTCAAATGTTGATCAAATGCTTCCCAGTTATAAAAACGAGGTATCAAATGATTGTTTATTGTATGAGCCTTTCAAAGAACCCAAGTTTTTACAATTTCTGTGTCCAATTCGTTCCCTAGCGCTTTTACACGTACCCTACCCCAATGAAATATAAACGAAAAAACTGATATTTTCAATGAAATTGCAGAAGTTTGATGATCTAGAGAACAAAAAGAGCATCTCAATTCCCGATTCTGAAATTTTTTTTAGCTTTTCAATCTATTTTCTCCAATGTAAAATATGTTAAGACGATGTTAACATATTTTAAATGACCAAAATTTTATTTTGAAATAGACCAAATAAATGAACCTTTGAATAATTTCGATTTTGAATAAGTATTGTCTTTCTTTTGCCTAATATTTCTTTTAAGTAAACAAATATCATTTAAAATAGGTATCAAATGAAAGCTTATTATATTTGCTTTACAAACATTACAAATAATGGCTGCTTTTAGGTAATATAAACATCATACATCAATAAAACTTACCCCTACCCGAACAAATTTACTCTAAAATTGTCAATTTTTTGTCTATTTTTGCATAAAAATAACAAGAACATGCACCATGTGTGTTGTTTATGACAATGTTGCATGAATTACATTATGATTTTGGTATTTTAACAGCCGTTTGTTGACTGACACTGAATTTTTTGCCCGAAATCGAAGAAAAATGGGAATATTTAACATTTTAGAATTGTCCAAAATTCACTGTTAAATCCTTATATATGCCAAATCTGGAGGATATAACTGCAGATATGCCATTTAATTGTACCAAGCGACACATTAGTTGTCTAAAAACATTGTTCAGAAAATAATGAGTGTTTTATGTGACCCTGAATACCGAAAATCTTACATCTACTCCAACAAATTTTCCCTAAAATTGTCAATTTTTGTCCATGCTCGCATGAAAATAACCAGAAAACGTAAAATGTGAGTTGTATATGAAAATGTTGCATGAATAACACCGTAATTTGGTATTTGAACAACCATTGGAGGATTAAAACTCAATATTTCTCCCAAAATTCATGAAAAATGGGAATTTTCAACATTTCAGAATTGTTTATAGTGCACTGTTAAATCGCAATATATGTCAAATACATTGGCAAACGAATACCGAAGCAAGAACGAGGAGAGGGGAAATTCTAAAATCATAAAGCCAAGATCACGGCAATTAACAGCAATACAAATTGAGACAGTATGACAAAGACAAAACAAATAAACAAAAATGAACAAGAATGCTACAAAACTAAAGCACTAGCGGTGTGGACCCCTATGAAAACTGAGGTATCATCATGCTCCGGAAGGGTAAGCATGATATGCTCCACGCGTTGCACCCGTCAAACTGCAAGTGAAAAGTCCAGTTTTGTCACAGTCGGTGCTAGTCAGTCCGGTAACAAACTCAGGATCTACCCAAAGATATCTGTTCTCATTTGTGCACAGAAACATTGTAATGGCCCATCAAATCGTGGTGACGACCGTAAAACTTCTGTAGTATATTGACTTCAAATATATAGTATATATCTGCAGATATGCCAATTTATTGTTGTAAGCGTTACATTTATTGTCTTGAAACATTGCTTAGAAAAACAAGGAGTGTTAAATGTGACTCTAAATACCGAAAATCTTAGCCCAACCCCCAACAAATTTTCCATTAAATTGTCAATGTTTTGTCTATGTTCGCATAAAAATAACCAGAACACAGAAAAATTGTATTATTTATGTTATTGTTGCATGAATCACATCAAGATTTGGTATTTTAACAGCCATTGGTCAACAAAAACTCAATATTTCTCCACAAATTAATGAAAAATGGAAATCTCAACATTTCAGATTTGTCCATAGTGCACTGTTAAATCGCAATATATATCAAATCTTTAAATATATCTGCAGATATGTAAATTAATTGTTCTAAGCGATACTCTAATTGTCTTAAATCATTGTTCAGAAAAACAAGGAGTATTTAATGTGACTCTAAATGCCAAAATCTTACCCCTACCCCAATAAATCTTCACAGAAATTATCGATTTTTTTTTCTGTATTTGGGATTAAAAAACAACACCACATGCAAAATCTGCGTTGCATATAGCAAGGTTGCATGAATTCTATCATGATTTGGTATTTTAAATCCCACTTGTCGGCTTCAACTAAACATTTGGTCCAATGTTGATGAAATATGCAATTTTTAGCATTTCAGATTTGTCCAAAATTCACTTTTAAATCGTAAAATGTGGCAAATCTGGAGGATTTAAATGCAGATATGCCATTTAACTGTTTTAACCGATACATAAGTTATCTTAACACACTGCTATAAAAGGGTGTTTAATGTGACTCTAAATATCGAAAATCTTACCCAAACCCAACTCAATTAAACTTAAAAGTCCCCAAAATATGTCCGTCTTTACATATATATAAACATAGCATATTCATGTTCTTCTACTTTGCAAAAAATGCATTTGATATATCGTAACATGTAATGTTAACATCAAAATATAGGTAAAATTGAATATTTTGGGCGATTTTCGTGAAAAATGGGAATTTCCAGCATTTTAGAATTTGAAAAAAATCAACTTTAATTGTTGAATGACTGCCAATAAACCACGAGTATGATCGTATTTGTTATATTAGTCAGTCTCTATGTATTTTAGTGTTTGAAAATGATATGCAATTGGACCTTTATACAATGTTTAAGATTTTAAAGCTAAATAAAATGAAATTAATTGTGTTGAATATGTGTGGTAAGTGGTAATATGTTTGTAATTAATGAGACTGTAGTTAGTCTTAAATGTTTTATAGCATACTTTGTAATTGCTAAGATACAATGAAACGATACTTAATCAACATTTTCAAGTTATATATCAATTTCATAAAGTATTTCCATCTCAAAGTCAAAACAGCAGAAATCCTGAAAAACGGAAAATCCCCATTTAACATACAATTTCGGGCAGAATAGTCCGAAACAGACCTCTAAAAAAGTTTCAATCTACTTAAATGATACTCTGCATGTCAGCTTTGGTGCAATTAACACCAGAATTCCCATAAAACATATTCTATTTATAATTTAGAGCCCGAATATTTCAAATTTTCCCTTCATTTTTAGTGGTAGGGGTGCTAATTTTGACATTTCTGAACGTAACTTATGTCTGAAAATAAAATGTGTGCGGACAATTTGTTGCTAATATACATGTATCATACATCATTATTTAATCGGCTATTATTAAATATATATTCAGATTTTTTTATCCTAAAGTCAAAAAGTATCCCCAGATCATAACAAGGGTGTAGAGTGAATTGAATTCATTGTAAAGGGTATTAAATAAGCGTTTATTTGGTACCAAATTTTATTAATAATGAAGGGATATGGAGTAAATGCAAATGAGACAAAATCTCTACAAGTACATGGTAACAGAGCAGTGGAACAACGCATTATTGTTGTTCTTCATCTTAAATATTTTACGAAAGGATTAAGTACATTTTACCCATCGTTAAAAAATTATGGGGCTCCAAAGATGAAATACATCGGCGAACGAATACCGAAGCAAGAACGAGGAAAAAGGAAACTTAGGTTAAAACGAAAATACAAGAATTTTTCACGGTGTACTATAAAAAGGGCCTATACTGTCTATGCATGCAGGTTATAATGAATAAAAGGATATGGAGTAAATGCACATGAGACAAAGTCTCTATAAATACATGGTAAAAAACAAGCAAAGGAACAACGCTTTTATTGTTGTTCTTGTTAACATGTTTTATTTTGTAGAGGGAACATAGAAGGACTGAAAAAAAAATCCGTCTGATTCAGGAGTCGGGGGGAAGGGTGCCCGGAAAGTGTTTCCAGCCCACGGACTATACGAGTATAAACATAAATGTTAACAGTGTTGTCTGATACAAAAGTATGTCCTGAATAGAATAAATACACCAACTCTAGGCTTAATTTTCACACATAAAAAAGGGGGAAAAGGAGTTTATTAACAGTTTATTAACATTTCAATTTTACACTTACAGCACACAGTGTTTTAAATTCCCTTGAAAATTCCACATCTAACACAATTGCATTTAACAGGAAAAAAAAAACAAAAACAAAGAACAAAAACAAAACAAAACAAAAAAAAACAAAACAAGCAAAAAAAAAAAGAAAAAAAAAGAAAAAAACGAATGGTCCAAAACAGTCAATAAAATATTCATGTCCCCAAAACAATAAACAACCGGCTGATAATGTCCTAAATACATTAACAGAAAAAGTATTCTTTCCACAAAAAATACCATTCTATAGGTAAAAAATAAAATAAAATAATAGTCTACAGTATTAGTGTGATTTGTCATCATCACACTGATGGATGATAAACAATTATGACTCAATTTTGTCATGTGCAACATGAATTATGGTCTGAAATGTATGTCTTGGATGAATCATCAAACGAATAACCCGGTATCAAGCTGAATGTGTAAATTAAAAGTGACAAGGGTCCAAATAAAAAAATACCAAAGTTCTTTAAATCTGTTAATGGCCTTTTTGACAAATTATTTCTCTTCAGTGTCGATCGAATCAACACATTCGGAAGACTGGAAACCAACAGATGTATGAAAGCCGATTTACAACAAAAACAACTAGAAATACTGTGAGCATAGATCACTAATGATACCCCGCTACCCTTAAAAACCAGCTTTAATTGATATTACTGATTATTCGAATTTCGTTTGGTTTTATGCATTTTAAACATTTTTTGAAATTATGGATTTCCTTTTTTGTGGTTCTAGTGCTGCTGATGAGGTATAAATTTCCGAAACGGCCATACGGCTCATTATAATTATTGCAGTTGGAGTTAATCTCATGTTCCTTTACTCAATATCCTTTCGTAAAATATGGATAGCGGAGTCTCTAAAAAATGAGATAATTATCTAAAATAGGAGGTTCACTATGACCTCACTTGATCATTTTATGAAATTCTATTCATTGGTTTGGGAGATGTTGTGAAGGGCATCCTCCCATGACAATGTATGGCTCAGTCAATGTATTTCAAACCCACAAATTAGTCAGATCAAAATCAAAAACAGGAATTGTATTATGGCATCGTTTGATAGTTTCATCAAATTCCATTCCATCGTTTAGGAGTTCCAGACACCACACCAGTATCCCTACAGACAACACATTATAAAGACAAGATAACAGTTATAACCTACATTGGCCGAAAATTAGAATCACAAGCCACAACCCACAAGTGACAAAAAACTCAAAATAGACTACAAACAAACATAAATACATGTAGGTATTCGGGATAGCCGGACTTAGTACCGGCACAAGCAAAAGCTGGCGGTAGTGTTCTACAAACTACTATGCTTAGTCCATATATGACTATTGGAAGCCCAAAAAACTGGTCAGATCAAAACCAAAAATAAAAGATTCACTATGGCATCAAATTA
>MJUU01040408.1:0-11639 GCA_002080025.1 Modiolus philippinarum
TTATTGATATCTATAATTCGACACTAATTATAGATATCTATAATTCATGTTTAAATGTCTATAATTCAAATAACCATAATTGACCCATTTCGAGTTTCCGGAGTTACCTCCCCTGATTAAAAATAAGCGGCTATCGAGAGTGACTTTTAACATAGAATATAACGGTAGGGTTGCAGAAAAAATTTTTAAAAAATAAATAAAATCATGAAAAGAAGGAAAAAGATAATAAAACCAGGGTAGTAAACATAACCCGAATGAATAAAAAAATGTATCTCAAAGCAATACACACAAAAAGTTAGCTGCATGATAAAATGTACGTTCATAAAGAACATCGCTGCACACATGGTATTCGACAGACAATCATTCAAAATTTTGACCGCCGTGCGCGGTCCCGGCTGAAGAATAGGCCCGCAGCATCCTCTGAGCTTGGAGTATGAGCCATCCTAACAGAGGACCCCGAGGGAACCCCGGGATATAGAAATAGGACCCAGTATCTCCGGCTTGCGGGGTGTGACCCCTCCTAAACGGAGGCTGACCCCGAGGGTCCCGGGATATAGAAATAGGACCCATTCCGTGGTTGTGCGGGATTAATAAATACACAACCCATCTTTCGGATGGGATGTAAACTCAGGTCCACGTGTTGGAAGAAATGCCACGCTTCCTGCACGTTAAAGAACCCTTGTAGCAAGCTCTCTTTGGGGTGGTCCGTAGGTGATCGGCTACAAGGCTAAATTCCCCGCCCTTGACGATTTCACCCTACTTTTCCAGTGGCAGTCAGAATTTCCCGTCCCATGGCCAT
The DNA here is from genome assembly GCA_002080025.1 of Modiolus philippinarum. Classification (NCBI taxonomy): domain Eukaryota; kingdom Metazoa; phylum Mollusca; class Bivalvia; order Mytilida; family Modiolidae; genus Modiolus; species Modiolus philippinarum. Next base: position 800 of record MJUU01040408.1, read on the forward strand.
TTCCATACCCCAAAGTGATTATTTATCAACAAACTTGTTCTCGTCTTGATATAGCTGAAATATTGCTGAGTAGACGTTAAACAATATTCAATCAATCAATCAATCAAAATTTTGAATTAACTCTTTTATAGTTTTTACCAAATGATTTGAAAATTTCGTGTCTTATGCGTGAAAACAATATACAAGAATGCAAAGCCGGTTGAAATCCGAGAAAAAAATTACAATCTTTCTCAAGAGTGTCACGATTTTATAAATTTTTAAACATAAGTATAAAAATCCTCTTTTGTTGTATTGTTTTGTTGTCTTGTTTAAACTTTAGTTACATTTTATTGCGAACCATCACAATTTCAAATGTGACCCCTTGGCAGTTTATCGTAGTTTGCTAGCTTCTGCATGGTATAACCTGCATTTATAGCGTGCCAACCTATGATGTGTATTGGTTTAAGACATCGGATTATGTTCTGGAAATCGGGTTATATTTATTATCATTTGATTATTTTGCCCTTTTTGAATATTTATTTGAAGTGCTTTTTAAATCTTTTTTTTTATTTTGAATGTCTATCGCAGATATTTTGTTTTTGTGTATTGGTTCTTCGCTATTCATTTAGGCATATCTGTAACGTTTTATAAGTTTTAAAATTAAATTTTATTAAATTAATGTTTTATTTATTTTTTTTTTGTTATTTTGTTTGTATGTTATTTTTTTGTTGTTGGAATTTTTCTGTGTGTGTTTTAAAGAAAAAGTCTATTTGTCCTTTTCAGTGCCTTTTTCGCTAACCGTTTTGTTGTGTATTCCCTTAACTGGTTTCATTTATTTTTATTTTCTGGACATTCTTATATATTCATAGTTTGTAAAATATTAACCCTTGACTATTTATTATCTACTTTTTGTGGCTTTCCAACAGATGTTTATTAAGTCACCGTCACATCCTGTTAATTCCAAGTGCAATTAACGTCTACCTGTAGCATACCTGTAAAGGTGGGTGCCATGAAAAGTATGTTGGATTGTACCCTGAGGCTGTATCAACATCATATCCAAAGGATTTGACCCAGACTTCCTCCAAACCGAAGTTATAGCATTTTTTCTACAACCCTCCCGTTATATTCTATGTTAAAAATAATCCTCAATAGCCGCTTATTTTTAATCAGGGGAAGTAACTCCGGAAACTCGAAAGTCGTCAATTCGATTAATTAATATCTATAATTCAAATCTCCATAATTCGATTTATTGATATCTATAATTCAAATCTCCATAAATCGCCCCTGTGACACTGATCAATAATCGTATTAATTATTGTATATTAAATGAAGAGTTCAGCTGATTCCGATTGTTTTTTAATATCTATAATTCAATTCTAATATCCATAAATCGCCTCTGTGACACTGATTAGTTCTCACAAAGTAAAAATGTATATTATATAAAGAGTTCAATTGATCTCGACTTTTTAAATATCCATAAATCGCCTCCACGACACCGATCATTACCTGTATTACTTTAAACGCATAAAAGACAAAGAATTCAATATATGTTTTAATATCTAGGGAACTATTAAATAGTGCTTTGAATAATTTAAGAAACTATTTAAGTATGTATCTGAGCATATATTTTGTATGCTTGTTAAAAGAAATACATAAACAAAAACAATCGTAGCTTAAAGAAAAAACTTTAATAATTAACTTACTAAATGTAAGTGAATTGAATTTAATATATTAACCTTATTCTTGCATTCTGAAATGTGACAACCATTCTTGGTTTATTCCCTTTAACTCTGCATTATATAACATTGCTTTATGAAACATTTATGTATTGCATAGTCCAAAATTTAATTTCTTTTTAGCATAAATATAATTTAAAAAAATAGATTTTAAGTCTTCAGTTTAAACTTAATAATTAAAAATGACAAAAACAATTAAAGTTTTTTGAAAATAAGACTTTATAATAACATTTCGAAGTATTTTATATGTTGCAAAGTTAGATTTTAATGTCTTTTTAGCATGAATATGATTGGAAAAGTAGATTTTAAGTTTTTGGTTTCAACTTAATTATTAAAAATGACCAAAACAAATCAAATTTATGAAAATTATCCTTTATAATAACCTTTCGAAGGAGTTTATATGTTGCGAAGTTAAAATTCAAAGTCTCTTTAGCATGAATATGGTTGTAAATTAGACTTTAAGTCTTCGGTTTAAACTTAATAATCAAAAATGACGAAAACAATTCAATTTTTTTGAAAATTTTACTTTTTCATAACCTTTCGAAGGAGTTTAAATGATGCGAAGTTAAAATTTAATGTCTTTTTAGCATGAATATGGTTGTAAAATAGACTTTAAGTCTTGGGTTTAAACTGAATCATTAAAAATGACCAAAACAATTCAATTTTTTTGAAAATTATACTTTATAATAACCTTTCGAAGGAATTTATATGTTGCGAGGTTAAAATTTCATGTCTTTTTAGCATGAATATGATTGAAAAGGTTGATCTTAAGTCTTCCGTTTAAACTTAATCATTAAAAATGACCAAAGCAATGCATTTTTTGAAAATTTTGATTTTTTCTAACCATTCGAAGGAGTTTATATGTTGCAAAGTTTGAATTTATGTCTTTTTAGCATGAATATGGTTGGAAAAGTAGATTTTAAGTCTTTGGTTTAAACTTTATTATTAAAATTGACAAAAACAATTCAATTTTTTTTAAATTTTACTTTTTCATAACCTTTCGAAGGAGTTTATATGTTGCCAAGTTAAAATTTAATGTCTTTTTAGCATGAATGTGATTGGAAAAGTTGATTTTCAGTCTTCGGTTTAAACTAAATCATTAAAAATGACAAAAACATTTAAAGTTTTTTGAAAATGATACTTAATAATAACCTTTCGAAGGAATTGATATGTTGCAGAGTTAAAATTTAATGTCTTTTTAGCATGAATATGGTTGGAAAAGTAGATTTTAAGTCTTCTGTTAAAACTTAATTTTTTATAACCATTCGAAGGAGTTTTTATGTTGCGAAGTTAAAATTTAATGTCTCTTTAGCATGAATATGATTGGAAAAGTAGATTTTAAGTCTTCGGTTTAAACTTAAACCGATGAGGAATAAATTTCCGAAATGGCCATACAGCTCATTAAAATTATTGCAGTTGGAGTTAACATATGTGTTATGGCTCATGTTCATTTACTCCATATCCTTTCGTAAAATATTTAGTTACTAAAAATGACCAAAACAATTCAAATTTTTTGAAAATTATACTTTATTATATTTATTTGAAAATTATACTTTATAATAACATTTCGAAGGAGTTTATATGTTGCCAAGTTAAACTTTAATTTCTTTTTAGCATGAATATAATTGGAAAAGTTGATTTTAAGTCTTCAGTCATTTAACATTAAAAATTAATCATTAAAAATGATCAAAACAATTCAATTTTTTTGAAAATTATACTTTATTATAACCTTAAGAAGGAATTTATATGTTGCGAAGTTAAAATTAGATGTCTTTTTAGCATGAATATGACGGGAAAAAGTAAACTTTAAGTCTTCGGTTTAAACTTAATGATTAAAAATGACCAAAACAATTTAATTTTTTTTGAAAATTTTAATTTTTTATAACCACTCGAAGGAGTTGCAAAGTTAAAATTTAATGTCTTTTTAGCATGAATATGATTGGAAAAGTAAATTTGAAGTCTTCGGTTTAAACTTAATCACTAAAAATGACCAAAACAATTCAATTTTTTTTTAAATTATACTTTATTATATAAAAGTGAAATTGTGATTACTTTTAGCATGAATATGAATGCAATTACATTGCATTAAAACTTATTTATTTTTGAAGCAACTTGTTTATTGCCAATTACCCGTAACTATTCATTTATGCAAATACAATAAGGAAATTTCGAGTGAAGTTTACTTATTTGTTTTCACATTTTGGATAATAATCAATAAAATCTATATATTAACATGTATTTCAATCATATCGCTGCACACGATTGGAGTGAATAAATGAGTTCAGCAGTGCGCTCCTTTCGTGTGGACTGGGACTATAAGTTCCAGGTGTGGATGAACTCTTCAAATCGTAGTTTTCATTCATTTCACTCGAGTATGCATCTCACATTATTTATAAGTTGAACATTCTTTCAGCCGTAATAGCAAAAAAAAAGTAAGAAAATTAAATGTAATGAATCAAAAATAAAATACATATTAAATGTATTTTTATCAAAATCTTTTTCTGTGCCGCGTTTAAAGAAATACAATGTAATGATCAGTGTCACTTAGGCGATTTATGGATATTTAAAAAGTCGAGGTCAACTGAACTCTTTATATAGTATACGTTTTACATTGTAAGTATTGATCAATGTCACCGAGGCGATTTATTGATATAAGAATTGAATTATAGGTGTCAAACCAATCAGCACTTAGAACAAATGAAAAAATAGATCTTTTAGAATCTAAATATAACTTTGAATTCATGCACCTTTAAAAATAAATGTGGGAATGAAATAAATGATACACCTGTTTGAACATTGATGTATCAGGCTTATTTTGAGACCAAGGTCTAGAATGATCCTTTGAATACTTATCATAGGGGTTTTCCGGTATACTATAGAGGCAGTTCGATCCCCAACAATAGTCACTATTGTTCAACAATAGCAAGATCGAACTCACTATTGTACCGGAAGATTACGCAATGTTATGGTTAACTGCGCATGTCTTGTCAAACAAGAGTAATAGTCCACTCGACTCTTGTCGAACTATAGTTAAAGTGTGACGTCATAGACTGATCTTTCGATGGATTTCATTGGTCACTCCTTATTCTGATCCGGATTTCCCTCGTATGGACCAAAACAATAGTTGTTGATCGAACTGCCTCATTGAATGTGTAATGTTTTGGTCGTAATGGTGTATATTTATAGATAGGGTTTTTCCAACATTCGGAACTCTCTTGGAAGGCTTTAAAGGTATGCTGAAATTTTGATATGATGTTGACGAAATGTGCACCTTTCGGAAAATATATGGTTTTGTACAGGTTAAACTTGAGATAAATTGTCCAGACAGATTTGAATATGGGGAATTTCAGTTTAAAATGTTAAAGAAATGAATTGGTGGTTTCTAACCTCAACACAAAATGTGCGAAAATTTTGAAACATGTCATAAAGAGTTGTTAATAGCATAAATTGATGCAAAACATGTATGTATGATGAATTTGAGGTAAACGTTGAAGTTTTAGCAAGCTGGTGCCACAATTTTGGCCAAAAACAGTCGTTATGTAATATTTTGGTATTTTGACACTAAAATGCCATTTTTAGACCATTTTCATGATCTTATGCAAAATTAGAAGGGTCAGCTGTGTAAAATAGTTTGAAAACATCAAATGTAGGCTGATTATACATGAATTTGCCATTGTTTTGAATATATGTTCAATGTTTACAAATTTCATGTCTTCTGTGTCTCGAACAAAAGTGACAACTCTGACTGAGATGCCTCATATAAAAATCTGTCTGATTTGTATACAATAATTTTTTAAAGCAGGAATGATGCTTAGTTATGTAGTTTGATGTAAACATGAACCTCAGGAATAAAAAATATCATGTTGTTCCTCTACTAAACAGTGTAAAATTGTCATTTTATGGTCCACAGTGTCCAAACAAGAGCCAAGTCAAAATTTGGGACAAGATTTTGAATTTGCAACACTTTTCATAAATTTGCATTTATCTTATAATGTTATTTTCTTTATATATTATATATTTAATCACCCAAAGGAAAATAAATGCACTTGGGTTGATTTTCAGTAGTTTTAATACTATCATTATAGGTCATTATACCTATTCATATCGGGCTCTTCGGTTAACTCACAAACCTAATATTCTTCATAAGCTCAAAAAATAAACAAAAACTGGTTTTCCCGTGTCTTCTTGATCTTTTTGCATCAATTTCTGCATTTCAAATGGTATTTGTCTGACCATAACCAAAGTAAAGACCATTTCAAGTCCAAAAATTTAGCTCAGAAGCACCTTCACAAATTGGGTGGAAGGGTGACAGTTTGTAGCATAATTTCAAAATTTTAAAGGTAGCTTTGAACATTTGCAGCTTTATTTTGATAGAAAAAATACTCTAAGGGCTTAGTATTAAACATGGGTTGAGATTCATTACATAAAAGAAGTATACTCAGTATTTGGTTTTGTGTCCATGTTTAACATCTATGAGTGATTGTGCCTAATCAAAGTACTGAAAACACTAAATCTGTGACTTTTTGAATAGTGATAAAAAGGAGGGAAAACTTTGGAAAAGGGTGTTATTTTCTGTATACAATTTGGAAATTAACTAAAAAACATGAAAAAGTGCAGCAATTACACTGGGGAATGTTTTCATATCATTATAAGGTGTCAAACCACCAATTCAGCCAATCAGCACTTAGAACAAATGAAAAAATAGATCTTTTAGAATCTAAATATAACTTTGAATTCATGCACCTTTAAAAATAAATGTGGGAATGAAATAAATGATACACCTGTTTGAACATTGATGTATCAGGCTTATTTTGAGACCAAGGTTAATTGACTAGAATGATCCTTTGAATACTTATCATAGGGGTTTTCCGGTATACTATGACTGTGTAATGTTTTGGTCGTAATGGTGTATATTTTAGATAGGGTTTTTCCAACATTCGGAACTCTCTTGGAAGGCTTTAAAGGTATGCTGAAATTTTGATATGATGTTGACGAAATGTGCACCTTTCGGAAAATATATGGTTTTGTACAGGTTAAACTTAAGATAAATTGTCCAGACAGATTTGAATATGGGGAATTTCAGTTGAAAATGTTAAAGAAATGAATTGGTGGTCTCTAACCACAAAATAGATATTAAAAAATAATCTTGGTCAACTGAACTCTTTATATAATATACTTTACCAATACTAAAATGATCTGGGTCACAAAGGCGATTTATGGAGATCTGAATTATAGATATCAATAAATCGAATTATGGAGATTTAATCTGAATTATAAATATCAATAAATCATTTATAGATATTAATAAATAGCACCATTTATTGATATTTAAAAATAATTTATAGATATCAATAAATGATTTATTAATATCTATAAATCGTACACTGTTTTAAATATCTATAAATCGTTTGTAAATATCAATAATTTATTTCTTAATATCAATAAATCATTTTTAAATATCAATAAATAAAGCTGTATTTATTGATATCAATAAATGCTGATTTATAGATATCTATAAATATTTATTAATATCTATAAATGATTTATTGATATCTATAATTGTTTATTAATATCTATAATTCATTTATAGATATCAATAAATAGGGAATAAATTCCACAACGGCTTTCCATATTTACTGTTTTTATGCCACTTAGGTATTTTTTTGTATTTAGAATGAAAGTATACATTGTATGTGTATATATGTTTCATTGTGGAGTATTTGACTTGTAATTAAGCTTTGTATGGTAAATATCATAGTACTGTCGTACAATATGCTAACATATCTATTAATGTACTCTTTAAGGGACCAAACTGATTCAATTTAAATGTACACCAAAAAAAACTATTTTGAATGGTAAAGTAAATGGAAGCAATAACCGACCAGTTTCCATTATTATATATCTTTTTTTGTTTACCGTTCATTACAGTGGCCGCTAATGTATTCAATATTCGTATAGTTGTTATGCGTAGAGAATTCAGACAAAGGGCCAACGTATTTATAATTTCATTAGCAGTAGCAGATTTAGCAGTTGGTGTATTTGTCCTTCGCCATTTTAAATTAGTTTAGAGATGTGCCTTGGTTAAAGTTAAAGAATGTACGTTTACTATCTTTAATGGTGAATGAAAGGATATGGAGTAAATGCACATGAGACAAAGTCTCTACAAATACATGGTAAAAAAAACAAGCAAAGGAACAAATACATGGTAAAAAACAAGCAAAGGAACAACGCTTTTATTGTTGTTCCTCTTAAGTTACTTAACTTAATGTGTTTAACATTAGATAAATATATTGCAATTTGTTGGCAATTCAAATATTCTGTTGTGATGAGTAAAACATGTGTAACAGCGCTAGTGATAACAGGATTACCTTTGCGTTTGGCTTGATATTCCAGAACGGTAAACAAGATCAGCTCCTCGCAAGGCGTCGTCACATGGCAATGAAGGTCATGTTTATTCACAGAAGTTGCATGTCACTGAGGTAATAAGGTATAATAAACTGGGACTACTAAAAATGTCTATTCAATTTGATTTCAGAAATAACGATTTGTCAAATAATGGTGACGACTGTAAAACTTATGAAGTGTAAACTGAGACAGTGGTTGAAACTAGCCTTGAAGTTTAAGTGTTAAGACTGTAAGTTTGCACTCCCGACAAGATATGTTGCCATATTGTTTGATTTTAATCCTGCTGATGAGAAGTTACTCCTCAAAACATGTGTACAGCATAACGAAATTTACCGTTTTTTTTATGCAACTTGGGTATTTATTGTATTTTTATATAACATTAGTAAATAAGTTGTAACATATAGACTCCGTAAAGTGAGTAATGATATATTGACAGTGAATTTGAAAGTAAACAGACCACGTGTAAAATAAGCAACATATAACTTGGACACCTGAAAACAAAACTTCACTACAGAGCGTGAAGTGACGCACGACAATTGTGGGTTTCCAAAAGTGAACTTCTTTCTGCTTTTGAGTGGTACTAATGCCACACCTCTCTGTTTACTTTCAAGTCATTTGGTTAAAAATTCGACAAGGTATTTTGCAGCCGGTTGTGACAGTGCTGTTTACTTCCAGCTCATCTGGGTAAATAAGCGGAAGGATTGTTAAATGAAAAGTAAATGATAATAGTAAGATACAGACGATTGATGTTTTGATTTATCAGCGACTTAGGGAATAGTTATTCTATACGCTGTACAAATCCAGATAGATGATTACTAATATGACAACAGCAACATCATAAAATGTCAATAAACTTTGCAAATATCGGCTTAAAGGAATAACAAAAATAATGTTTGCTGGGTAGCTACCGCTTTTAATGTCACATGAAGGAAATCACCGGATGGTAGTTGAAATATTATGAAATGAATTACACTGAAATGCAGTTTTTATGTACTATGAACAGCAGCACTGTTTTTAAAGATATGCGTAATAAGTATATTTTTGAGATTATTTTGTTAGGATTCTTGTCATACAACAACATGTACGATACATAACATGGGGGTAAGAACGGAACTGTCAAGAACCGAAACCCAAAAGGCAAAAAAACAATAACCATGTGCAAAACCATCGTAAAAATATTGTCAACCGTAACAGTCCTTGCTTGGTACAGGTATTTAAAAAAAAGGTGGGTTAAACAGGTTTTACGGCGCGCCGAACCTCTCCTTCCATTGTGATGGTGTCTTGAAGCAACTCAACATCAATTGCTATTGAAAAGTCCTAGACAGAAAAAAATGTCCATCCTAGTTCTAAGTAAAAATTGAATTTTGAATCAGAGTTGATGTCTATTAAAGAATTTTAAAATTTTTTTAATGGTCGAATAAGATAGAATTTTTAACGCCTTGATATATAAGGCGGTTACTGAGATAACTATGCCTAATGAGAAAGTCTGCATCATTGGTGCCGGGTTTTGCGTTACGAATCAATAGTGAAACATACACTCCGTAAGCAGGAGAAGCTGGAATATTACTGTTCATGTTAGAGAAATTGATAATTTCGAATTAAAGCCGTTCCTTTTGTCGTAAATGTTAGTACTGAGATGACCACTTTTGTCAAATTTGAGATGCAAGTCCTGAAAATGTAGATTTAGGGATTTCTTTTGCCGGGCTTTACCTTTTATTCTGGAGGATAGGTTTATAGCTGGGATCCATTTAGCAAAAGAGGTTGTGTATTTTATTTTATGAGCATTTACGAGTCCATGAAGAAATTCTGCTTGCATGTTTTTCATCTTAACATACTTTTCTTTTATATTGGATTTTGAAAAAAAAAAGTTAATGAAGGGAAGATAACAGGAAATTTATTCATGGAATGATATAAAAAATACAGCAGCTGTTTGTGTAATATCAAAGATGTAATATAAAAAGTAACATCAATATTAACATTTTGAGTATAATAAATTTGATTAATGAAACCTTTTTAAGTGAAGCAGTTTCAAATATTAAGACCTGTTCTGGCGGCTAATTGATCAAGTTACTGATAAGCATCAAAATAAGAAAGGTTCATGTTTTTATCCTCATGCGTTCATGCGGAACAATTTCGAATGAAATGATGGGATATACAATACGTTAACATGAGACAAAATCAAAATATACCACGTTTTTTTTTGTTTTGTTTTTTGTTTTTGTTTTTTTTTTTTATTATTCATTTGAAGTAACCTTTAAACCTGCAACAATAAGCAAAATGTTTTTATAAACATTAAAAGTATATAAAGTGAATGTACAGGAGACTACAAATACATTATGGAACAACGCTTTTGTTGTTGCTCTTCATCTTGAAGTCACCATAATTTTGATTTCATTTGGTCATGATGTGGTTTCCCCTGGTAATATAAGATCTAAAATGATATCTATCTTCAATGATAAAATTAAGATTTCTTTGACTTTTGATCGGTGATTTAATCATACGTGTGGTAAATGACATCATGTTATTATGCCTCATCTATCCCAAATGCTTTTATATGATCTGCACTGAAGAGACATAAGTTGTCAAAATGAGCATATGCAGAGACTATATTCACAGTAACTTCGGTATGTTGTTATTTGTAAACACTGGGACGATGCCACTGCTGTTGGAATTTTATTTCCCGAGGAAATTCACCAACCCAGTAGCCAGTACTTCGGTGC
>MJUU01040409.1:3810-13899 GCA_002080025.1 Modiolus philippinarum
GGAAACGACAATTAAGCTTTAAAGGGAAAGATCTGTTGTCATTTGGGAAACAGATATTCCATAGCGGTCCACAAGATGGTGATGTCGACCGTAAAACTTCTGGAGGGATGACTTCAAACCTTGGGTAACATACCCTTGTTGAAGCAGCCTATTTGTGAGCAATCAGGCTCTATCAAGGAAGTCACTATATCGAACACAGGCTCTCGAATAGCGAATGAGCTGGGAGATAAGGCGGTCCATGTGCAAAAAATTGTAATGCTTTTAATGCATGATACCAGAGGAGTCCGTAAATCTGACAGAATACCAAAACATGAGGAGCCAACATCCTTGAAAATTTAAATATAGTATGGTTTTATTATATATTTCCTACATTTGAAAAAAAAAATGTGATTCATAAACATTTATTTTAGAATGCTTACCTGTATGAAGATGAGAGCAAACAAACAATTTCTTGTTGAGTATATTTCCAAACGTTTTGATTTGATATGCACTGAAGAGACATAAATTGTCGAAATGCGCATATGCAGAAACTAAATTCACAGTAACTTCGGTATGTGTTATCTGACTTACATGGACGTTAATCTAACATATATATTAAATAAAAGGATATCTACATTTGGCTTAATATGCCTAAATCCAAATTTCACATATGTACTGATTACAAATTTGGCAACAGGAACAAGAAATAACATTTTGAGTTATTTTAGCAATGTGCAAAATCGACCATGCAATCAGCCTTTTTTGATATGCCACTTTTGTGCAACCTCACATAATATAGGGGGTCGTGTGATTGTTTACTGGCTAATGGAATAGGTTGCAAAATATCTAAATAAAATTAATAATATTACTGTTTTAGTATGGTTTATGAATATTTTTTTGCTAATGTTAAAATGTTTTCCGTTTCTGTATATAAAAATAGATATTTAAGAAGAATATAGAATTAACATACTGCCTCTATAATACATATATGATTTTCTTGTAAGAAATATGAAATCTAAATTTTTTTGGCATTTATAATTCTTAAAACAGGGAGACCATTTAAATAGTACTGATCCCCAAATTTTTCAAAATGCAAATAACTTAGAATATGGATGGCCCTTATCCAAAAATATAACAAGAAAACCTCATTCCCAAAAATATCGACATGAGAGACCAAATCCAGTACGAAGTGCCATACAGGGAATGACGCCTAATTAATAGAAAAAACGATGTTTTATTTTGGTTTAAATCCGTTCATTTTTTTTTCTTTGTTTCACATTATAATTACAACGGAACAATTCTAGATTGCGAATATTGAACGTGGAATATTGACTGGTATTCCGTTACGTTATGAGTGGGTAAAATCTTAAAAGCGTAACAAAAGCAAATACGCTTTTGGTAATACCTTTATTAAAAGTATAATCAGTTATTCAATCATCATGCAGTGCATAAAACAGGATACACATTTACTAGCGGCATAACAAATAAATATATCTGAAAAATTCAGCAGGCATTTATCAGTCAGATTAGGGATTACTTTTGAAGTTGTAATTATAATAAAAAAGTAAGTGAGAACCGAACCGTCAGTCAAATGAACGAACAATCCATGGACATTGGAATCACTAAGAAACAAGAACACCACTTGAGTACAAGACAAAAATAAAAAATGAAGACACACATACAGAAAAACAACATGGAAAAAATAATGTTATTTTTACCTGATCTCACCCATGGTTTTTATTTGGCCCGTGTTATCTATCTGTATGTGTGTCTTCATTTTTCGTTTTTGTCCCGTACTCAAGTGGTGTCCTTCTTTTTTGGTGTTTCCAATTTTGCCTTTGTGCATGAATTGTTCGTTCTTTTGACTGACGGTTCGGTTGTCACTTACTTTAAAAATTGTACTTAGAGTACTATAGATACATCGGTAAACGAATACTGAAGCAAGAACGAGGAAAGGGGAAAATCTAAAATCATAAATCCAAAATAACAGCAATACACATCAACACGAATTGAGACAGTATGACAAAGACATAACAAATCCGGTTTTGTCACAGTCGGTTTTAGTCAGTCCGGTAACAAACTCTGGCTCTACTCAAAGATATATGTTCTCATTTGTGAAACAGAAACATTCTAATGGTCTGTCAAATCGTGGTGACTAATCATTAGCAAAAATAACCCTCACTTCTGTTTTCTTCATAAGGCAAATAACCGCGAGTGTAAGATATATTTTTATGATCCATAATATTTAGTTCCGATATTTGTATGGTTCAATAGCGAGCAAAAGACTTATTAAGGGAGAGCCAAACATTAGAGAAACCCAGCAGTTACAAAATGGGTGTTTTCACATATATGACTGTAGTATCTTTATTATGTATTAGATTTTGATGGAGTTTCTTTCATTGTGCCGCTCAGGAAATTTGCAATCTGTGAACGGATTTCACGTCGCGTGTACCATTCATGGGGCAAAAAGCTTAAGGGGCAATGTTTTTTTTTTTAATTATAGGTCGATTTTAATGCATTTTTTTGCAATGGATTCCTTAAGAAAAATTAATACAGCATCTTCAGATTTTTTATAACTTTTGTCCTTTCCAAGCTGTGAGGGGCCAAACAGGGCCAAAGTTGCAAACATGCAGATTACCTTAACTTTTATTTTGCAGCGGATTTTGATGGGATTTTTTTCTGTGGATTTATCCTGTTGTAAGCTTTCAGTAATATGTCAACAGATTTGGTGTAGCTCTTACCGTTTCCAATCTTTGAAACCAATTTCCAAGCATTTTGAGATATGAAATAGGTCTGAATGAATTAAGAGTCTTCAAAGGTAAGTAGAACAAGAGGGTTTACCTTGTATTTTTGAATAAGTAAAGCTAACTCGAATGATAAAATGAAACATTATGAGTTTAATAGTTTCTGTCAGCATGGTTTTAATTTGTAATGTTATTTTTCTTAATTTCTTCTTTAAATGAGTGCTTAAGTTTTATTGAAATATATTTGCTTTATTTGCGAATTACTTGTATGTGCTATCTATGTGGTCTGTACATGAATGTCCTGTGTTTTCACAAGCATAAAGTATTGTTATATTTAATACGTCGTTTTTAGAAACTTCAAGTTGAAGAACAATAAAAAAAAGCGTAGTCCCATTGCTCAGTTTTGCCATATATTCGTAAAGACTGTGTCTCGTGTACATTTACTTCATATTCCTTCATTCCTCATTGTTATCTGTACAGCTGATGCCGTATTGTTTAATATCACCGACTTTTATTGAAGAGTATCATATTTTATCCTTACTGTCGCTGGAATAGGATTCCACTTCTAAAATTGCTTTATCAAAAAGTCTTAATCACTTTACGAAAATATAGAAAAATCGCGGAAATATCTTCAAAGATTAAATAAAATTATTCCAAAATAACTTATCAAATTCATAATTGTTAAATAATTAACATTATAACTTTACTTTATCAAAAATACTTGCTTTTAATCTTAAACAACTGTAGTTCAGACACAGACATATTAGAATTTTGGGATTGTCTGATCTGCTATTTTCATTTTTAATATATATTGATGGGAACTCTTTTCTCTTATTCCAAACTCTTTTAGCTCACTTGACGGTAGCTAGGGTGAACTTTTGAATCACTTGGCGTCTGTCGTCCAGCCTTCGTTTACTTTTGGAAATTTCAAAGATCTTTTCTGAAACCGCTGCGATAATTGGATTATGGTCTTAGAAATGTTAAGAATTGCTCTGCACTGAAGAGGGATAAGTTGTCGAAATGGCCATATGCAGAGATTAAATTTACAGTAAGTTCGGAATGTATCTATTTGTTACCACTGGGTTGATGACTCTGCTGGTGGACTATTAGTCCTTGAGGCAATTCACCAGCCCTATAGTACTGACTATAATATTTTACGAAAGATAAAGCCGATTTCATTCGAAATTTGCAATTATAAAGTCAAAATGACAGTAAACACCTACAATGGCCGCAAATTATAATCACATGTCACGATCCACAGGGAAGCCACACTAGAAAAAACACGTGACAGACTAGAGACAAACGTAAATAACGATAGGCACTCGGGATAGCCGGACTTGGGTCTGGCACTAGTAAAAGCAAGCGGTATGGTGAAACCAGCTTATGGGTACCCAAACCTCCCGTTTTTCTATCCCGTTACATATAGTATAATACATAAACGAATAAACCCCAATACAGGTAAACTACTAAATCTATGACCACTATCTTGAAAAAGAAAAGAATATGATAAATGGTAATTTAGAATGGTGGATCAAAAAGTGCTCGCCGGTAAACTGCCGGCTAGCCCGAGGAACCGAGTCTGCTGGTATAACAATGTTACAGAAGAAAAATCAAACTCAAAACTTACCGAGGGATTTAGTTAAGCGTCGTCATGTATTTCAGTAGACATGGGCAGTATCAGTTATATGCCAGTAGTGTATAAAATCTTCAGGTCGCTGGAATCCAAAGCCAATTTAACGGATTGGCATAGAACGTCCTGTCGATATGCTCTACTGCGTAAAGAGTGTAAGTTGCGTCCGACTTTCGCTGGATTTTTAAATCATTTTCTGGCATTTTTTAACATTTCCATAAAACAGGGGATGAAAAATGTCCTTTGTAATAAGCTGTTTGCTATTCACGTCATATTTAGATATCATATGTTAATATCTTCTGTAAAACGTCTTAAAAATATTTAAAAAATTATGAAATCTGTAACCTTGTTGTAAAATTTTGGAGTGAGGTTAAGCTTATTAAAATCGTCTAGGGTAGAACAAACGCGTGCGATCCGTACTAGTTGAGATATGTAAACCCCGTAGGATTGAGCTAGAGGTACGTCACCGTCAAGAAAAGGGAAATTAGTAATAAGGAAATGCAATCGGCCCTTTTATTATAAATTTTAGTTTTTATTTTACCAGAGTCAATGGTGATACTTAGATCTAGAAAAGGGCAGTTTTGAATCATTGTTTGCTTTGTTTAGATTCAGTTCGTGTGAGTTAATTATGTCGACATAATCTAAAATCGTGGGATTGTCAATAGTAAGGATATCGTCAATGTACCTGCTGTTATCATTGACAATTGAAATAAGTTAATCACTGTTTGGTACAGTTCCATTTTTGTAGTCTTTTCATGAAGTGCCGTTCGTAACAAAACAGGAAAAGATCTGTAATGATAGGTACACAGTTTGTACCCATGGGTATTCCAATGACCTGATGATAAACAATGGTGCCAAAATGATCATAAATGTTGTCTAGCAAGAGATTCAGAGCCTTAATCATATCATCACATGTCCAAGAACAATAATTGTTGTAAGTAATATTGGAGAATAATCCCTGCTTTTTGTAACAGCAAAAAATTGAAGACCCGAAAATTTAAAGGACCATTTTATAAGCTGACCCAATTTGGATTTCATCAAATTATGTGGAAGGGTGGACAAGAGGATTATTTTTTTTTTCAGGGTTCGCCAGAAAACGGAAATTTTTATCTGACATGGCACCCCGAAAATTAAATGACAAGGGGGCCAAATCCAGTACCAAGGACATCCACCGAGTGCAAAACACGGAATAAAGCATCAGTATTTCTAAATGTTTAGAATTTTGATATAAACTGTAAATTTCTATTTAGCGCAAGGTACAATTCTCATGTCAGATATGTCTAACTACTTGGTTTGTGAATAACCTCGGGGACCTCTGGTCCACTAGCAGTGGCATTTTAGCATTTTTTATATTTATTTTTTGTAATTCTGATCACCTGTCTAATATTGCCACATTTCATGATTGTATTATGCCAAGTTTTCTTACTTTTGAATCGATGAGCAGCCTGTGGTGGTTTAAGAGTGTTGTGATTGTCTTCTGTTAGTCGTTTTATCGGGCAACGGATGACAGTGACTGTAAGAACACTTTGCCAGTTAAATTCATATTTATTGACAACCCTACATTCATAGATAATTAACATTGTGGATGTAGAATTGATCGACAATTAGCAATGAATTCCGCTCAAACCGGTGCTAGGAGTCGTCTTGAACTTATTTTGAGGTATGAGCAAAGATCATTGTTGAAGACATCATAATGACTTCAAGATGAAGTAGAACAATTAAAGCGTTGTTCCATTGCTTTGGTTTACCATGTATTCTTAGAGACCCTGTCTCATGTGTCTTTACTCCATATTTCTTCGTTCCATATTAATTCAAATATCCCCCACTCCGGGTGGAGGTCTCTTGAATGTTTATGTTAGTACCTCATCCAAAATAACCATCAGCGGGAAGATAGCTTAACATGTAACCTTATATGAAATGCATTCAAAGATCTTTACCTTTGAATCCTGTGAGCCAATTGGAACCAAAAATGTCACAATAGATGTCTGGTGCAGGTCCCCTCTTAAGTTTTTGATTTTTATTTTCTGCCTCATCTAAGATTGCCGCCAGTGGGAAATATTTTAACATCAATCCCTGTTGGAAATTAGTTCAAAGATCTTTTCCTTTGATACTACTAAGCGAATCGCAACCGGGTCACAATAATCCTTTGGTGGTCCCCCCCCCCTCAAAGTTTGTGATCTGTATGTTCGAACCTAATGAAAGATGTCCACAAGCAGGGAACATAGATTAACATAAACCCTTTACGATCATTTCCTCTTAAACCGCTGAACCTATTGGAACCAAACTTGGTACAATAGTCCACGGGTGAGCCTTTCAAAGCTTGTGACTTTATGTTTGTGCCTTACCCAAGATGGCGGCCAGAGGCGAACCTAGTAACAAAGAATCTTATTTAAATCTCATTCAGTTAACTTCTCTAAAACCAATCAGCTAAACTTAGTCACAAAAATCTTTTGGTGGCCCTCTACAAAGTTTGTGATGTTTATTTTCGTAATTCACCTAATATTGCCACCAGCGGGGAACATAGTTTAACATAGGACCCTAAGCCAGTTGGAACTTAACTTGGTCATAACAGGCCTTGGTTGGTCTCCTTCAAAGTTTTTGATTTCTATGTTCGAACCTTATCCGAGAGGACCACCACCCGTAACATACCCTACAGGTGAACCTATAGGATTAATGCATTCAGAAGTCTTCTTGGGAACCACAGCAATACTGGTCACCATAGTACATAGTTGACCCCTCCGTTTCTTAAAAATGTCTAAATAATGTTAATATTTCATCCAATGTGGAAGCTAGTGCCAGCATAAAGTAAGTGAGAACCGAACCGTCAATCCAAAAGCGAACAATCCAAGGACAATGGCAACACCAGAAACAAAAAAGGGGGGGGAAACACAGACACAACATGGGTATGGCACAGAAAAGAAAAATGAAGACACACACACACAAGGATGAACAACACGGACCCAACAAAAAAACCATGGGTGAGATCAGGTGCACCGGTAGAGTTAGCATCTCCTGCTTCTTATAAGACACCCGCCGTGTTGAACATGTCAAATCCGGTAGAGGAAACGACAATTAAGCTTTAAAGGGAAAGATCTGTTGTCATTTGGGAAACAGATATTCCATAGCGGTCCACAAGATGGTGATGTCGACCGTAAAACTTCTGGAGGGATGACTTCAAACCTTGGGTAACATACCCTTGTTGAAGCAGCCTATTTGTGAGCAATCAGGCTCTATCAAGGAAGTCACTATATCGAACACAGGCTCTCGAATAGCGAATGAGCTGGGAGATAAGGCGGTCCATGTGCAAAAAATTGTAATGCTTTTAATGCATGATACCAGAGGAGTCCGTAAATCTGACAGAATACCAAAACATGAGGAGCCAACATCCTTGAAGATTTAAATATAGTATGGTTTTATTATATATTTCCTACATTTGAAAAAAAATGTGATTCATACACATTTATTTTAGAATGCTTATCTGTATGTAGATGAGAGCAAACAAACAATTTCTTGTTGAGTATATTTCCAAACGTTTTGATTTGATATGCACTGAAGAGACATAAATTGTCGAAATGCGCATATGCAGAAACTAAATTCACAGTAACTTCGGTATGTGTTATCTGACTTACATGGACGTTAATCTAACATATATATTAAATAAAAGGATATCTACATTTGGCTTAATATGCCTAAATCCAAATTTTACATATGTACTGATTACAAATACACCAATGGAAACTCTAAATCACCTTTTTGGCAACAGGAACAAGAAATACCATTTTGAGTTATTTTAGCAATGCGCAAAATCGACCATGCAATCAGCCTTTTTTGATATGCCGCTTTTGTGCAACCTCATATAATATAGGGGGTCGTGTGATTGTTTACTGGCTAATGGAATAGGTTGCAAAATATCTAAATAAAATTAATAATATTACTGTTTTAGTATGGTTTATGAATATTTTTTTGCTAATGTTAAAATGTTTTCCGTTTCTGTATATAAAAATAGATACTTAAGAAGAATATAGAATTAACATACTGCCTCTATAATACATATATGATTCTCTTGTAAGAAATATGAAATCTAAATTTTTTTGGCATTTATAATTCTTAAAACAGGGAGACCATTTCAATAGTACTGATCCCCAAATTTTTTAAAATGCAAATAACTTGGCATTTTGAATTTCTTTACAGAAGAGGCATGCGATGTTCTTTCAATATTTGTTTACCTCATTATAATAACATTGACATCTTTTTACCATATACAAAAATATCCAAGTGGCATGATAAACAGTAAATTTTGTTATGCTGTACACGTTTGTCAAGCAGTAACCTCTCATCAGCAACATTAGAATATGGATGGCCCTTATCCAAAAATATAACAAGAAAAACTCATTCCCAAAAATATCGACATGGGAGACCAAATCCAGTACGAAGTGCCATACAGGGAATGACGCCTAATTAATAGAAAAACGATGTTTTATTTTGGTTTAAATCCGTTCATTTTTTTTTCTTTGTTTCACATTATAATTACAACGGAACAATTCTAGATTGCGAATATTGAACGTGGAATATTGACTAGTATTCCGTTACGTTATGAGTGGGTAAAATCTTAACAGCGTAACAAAAGCAAATACGCTTTTGGTAATACCTTTATAAAAAGTATAATCAGTTATTCAATCATCATGCAGTGCATAAAACAGGATACACATTTACTAGCGGCATAACAAATAAATATATTTGAAAAATTCAGCAGGCATTTATCAGTCAGATTAGGGAATACTTTTGAAGTTGTAATTATAATAAAAAAGTAAGTGAGAACCGAACCGTCAGTCAAATGAACGAACAATCCATGGACATTGGAATCACTAAGAAACAAGAACACCACTTGAGTACAAGACAAAAATAAAAAATGAAGACACACATACAGAAAAACAACATGGAAAAAATAATGTTATTTTTACCTGATCTCACCCATGGTTTTTATTGGGCCCGTGTTATCTATCTGTATGTGTGTCTTCATTTTTCGTTTTTGTCCCGTACTCAAGTGGTGTCCTTCTTTTTTGGTGTTTCCAATTTTGCCTTTGTGCATGAATTGTTCGTTCTTTTGACTGACGGTTCGGTTGTCACTTACTTTAAAAATTGTACTTAGAGTACTATAGATACATCGGTAAACGAATACTGAAGCAAGAACGAGGAAAGGGGAAAATCTAAAATCATAAATCCAAAATAACAGCAATACACATCAACACGAATTGAGACAGTATGACAAAGACATAACAAATCCGGTTTTGTCACAGTCGGTTTTAGTCAGTCCGGTAACAAACTCTGGCTCTACTCAAAGATATATGTTCTCATTTGTGAAACAGAAACATTCTAATGGTTTGTCAAATCGTGGTGACTAATCATTAGCAAAAATAACCCTCACTTCTGTTTTCTTCATAAGGCAAATAACCGCGAGTGTAAAATATATTTTTATGATCCATAATATTTAGTTCCGATATTTGTATGGTTCAATAGCGAACAAAAGACTTATTAAGGGAGAGCCAAACATTAGAGAAACCCAGCAGTTACAAAATGGGTGTTTTCACATATATGACTGTAGTATCTTTATTATGTATTAGATTTTGATGGAGTTTCTTTCATTGTGCCGCTCAGGAAATTTGCAATCTGTCAACGGATTTCACGTCGCGTGTACCATTCATGGGGCAAAAAGCTTAAGGGGCAATGTTTTTTTTT
>MJUU01040411.1:0-34200 GCA_002080025.1 Modiolus philippinarum
ATTGTTTACCTTGCACAACAAGAAATGCACATTGTTCTGACACACTCGTTTAATTATTTCCCAAACTTTTGGGATTTTAAAATCAGTTAAAAACAATACAACGTAATTACTGAATGTTTAGTCGATGTCATTATAAATAAGCTGCTGCAATGTAATATATTGAGTGTACGAAATATCAAAGGCATAATAATGAAAAATAATGAAAAAAAATCATTGTTTAAAAACACCTTTGAAATATTCCGAAGAAATAATATGGTTAGTTATTTTTTAAATATTTTAGAAAAAAACATTCCTGTGAAACATTTTGAAAATGTATCCGTGACCATGTATTTGCAAATTTTCAAAACGTTTTTAAAATAGTTATGGAAATATTTTTGAGAACATTATTTATAAATGTTTTATAAGGTTTTTAAACAATATTTCATAGTACATATAAAGAATATTTAGGACAATGTTTTCATAAAATTTCAGTAAAAGGGTTCTACAAAACGTTCTAAATGAATCTGTTTGATTTGTCTGAAGACCAAAGCTCAATGCCAAATGCAGGTCATTAAAGTTACACATCATCTCAAAATTATACATCTACATACTAAATTACTTAAGTGCATGATGAAAAAGTCATGCCCAAGACAGGCAAACACTTCACAAATAGTTATTTGACCCCAAAGTCCAAATTCATGGTCACTTGAAGGTCATAATATTATTGGACAAATCTTATGATGGCTAATACATCTTAAGTCTAAATCAAAAGGTGAAAAGCTCTCTCCTAGTGCTAGCAAAAGTAATTTGACCTCAAGTCAAATGTCAAGTTAACATGAAGGCAATTATGATATGATAATTAAAAAAGTTAAAACTTTTGATTAATGCGCCTTACTCTTTCAAAGAATAGGAATATAAAACATGTTATTTTGAAAAATACCGAAGTCAAAATCAGAGCCTCATTTTCTTGAGATAAAAAGAATATTTAACGGATTTAATGTACAAATGAGTAAATCCCAAACATTTCGATAACATGTATAACATTCAGTGCATATACTTCGATACAAGTCAAGATGTATGTAAACTCCGATTAAATTGACAAATAGAAAAAAAAGAAGGGAAACGGGGAATGTGTCAGAGAGACAACGACCCAAAGGGGAGTAATAGCAACTCAAAGCCACCATAAGATATGCAATGAAGGGCGAGAAAACCCCACATCCAACGGCAGGTCGGAGTCGGCCCCTAAATAAAGAGTAATCAAGTTAAGCGAAATAAACATCATCCTATACTCCTATAGACATAAAGTAAACTAACTAGAAAGTATGGAAGCTGAATTTGTTATTAGCTGTATTGATGGTCATTTCGACTTGGTACCTGCTCTATCAAGAGCAAGCGTTAGGGTTAAACCGTTTTATGGGTACCCAAACATCCCCTTTCTCTATCCCGTTCCCATATAGTTAAATAAATGTACACATAAAACTAAATATAGGTATATTACTAACTCCGGGAAAACAATCTTAAAAAAAACGAAAATAAATACATTGTAATTTACAAAGATGGGTCAAGGAACTCTGCAGGCGGAGCCCCTGAGAAAAGATTCAGGTGCAGAAATAGTGATAGGATAAAACGTCGATTCTTCTTTTCGTAAAATATATGGCTTTTATTGTATAGTTTTTGATATTTGTGGTACGGCAATTTCGTGATTTTAGTCTAACATTTATTCATGGTTATTTTGTTTACGTCAATACAGTTTAATCAAACGCGAAGGGTATAAACTGTCTCCTTTGTCGTGTTATACGTGAATAGCACGAAATTTTTACCTCATACATTTAACAGACATACAGTGTTATCAAAATTACGATAAAGATTTTTGCAAGTGGTCTCTATGTAAATTAGAACATGTCCAAACCTTTTATTTGTCAATATTGTAGACCGAACAGTAGAATACCGAAGTAACAAAAAAAAAACACGATAACATAAATCAAAGTCCAGAGACAAGGCAAAAGCAAAGACGGCAGATGACAGAAAACCAAAGACACCACATGCCCACAAAACACACAAACACTACATATACAACACAAAAATATACTGAGCGATAGTCAAATATAAGGTCTTACTTGCATAGAGTCCCATTGCGATAATCTATTTCGATTGTAATATGTCTAACAATCATTTTGAAAATTCGAAGCGGTACTTAGAGAACAATTGTGTTAACAAAATATTTCCCTAAACTACATGAAAAACACATAAATTAAGACAGAGAAAGCCATGTTCAAAGCGAAAAAGGGAAATTTATTCATATTCAATTTACCAACAAGGGAATAGATGCTATTAACATCAGTATTGTTTTGAAACGCGAAGAGGTCACTTCTAAAATCCCCCCTTATTTCAAAAATCAATCCAAACCTATAGTATCCTACTGCTTTTAAAGACCATTAAAAGGAGAATTTTAGCTACAAAAAGGCGTTGAAGGTCCTTGACATTGAAAATAACATGAAATCCTCTCTGACTGTTCCTTTTCTCTTTTCGTTTTCAATCTCTCTGGACATGTCATTACCGGTGATCTTAAGATCATTGAAAACGAATTTCTATGGCCGGTGATCTCCAATTGTCCAAAATTCCGGGAACCACAGCGTATTTATTGGAATTAAAACTTCAAGAGATCGTTATGGACGCTGTTGAAGATTACGCCAGAGCAAAATAACAATCAGGACAGCCCTATCTATATTGGTTACCAAAAATTACACAAAATCCTTATCAGGAGAGATACATCGCAAGATCTTCATCTTGCTCAACTACTGGATTGTCAGTTGAACTAACTTAGATTTTGTCTGCAGTCAAAGACAGGCATCAAGCACACTGTGGAACTATTTATGCCCGAAGTGACATAATTCACATGTGGATACTTAAAAATTCGAAGGATTTATTTGAAAATATTTAATACAGTCATTTTCTCAAATACATTCTCTCAAAACATTCGATTCTCTCAAAATATTTGATTTTTTTTACACTGTATACAAGACTTTCTCGTGATAAACTAAAATACTAAAATCACGAATCAAAAGTATCATAAAAAACCTTTGCCGATTCAAAAAAAAATATTGTATAGGTTATAAATGCACATTTTTTCAAAAACAAATTTAAAAGTAAAAGTATGCTACCATGAAAACAGGTGTGGAGTATGCTTGATTTTCTACTTGATAATATATTTGTCACATTTGGAAGTGCTTTATATCAACAACAAGTTGGCATACCAATGGACACTAAATGTGCAACTCTACTCGCAGATTTGTTTTTATATTTTTACGAGACTGAATTTCTTCAGAAACTCGTAAAAGGTCATAAATAAAAGATATTAGATCATTCAATCTCACTTACAGATATATTGATGATGTTCTTTTGTTAAATGGATCCCATTAATATATCCGCCAGAACTAGAGGTAAAGGAAACGACAGAAACCACCAGATCTACATCTTTTTTGGACTAAAATCTTGAATTAGACGAAAAACGGTCATTTCAGTAATAAAATTTCAGACAAAAAGGGTCGATTTTAATTTAAAATTTTTTTCAATTTCCCTAACATGGACGGTAATATTCCAGCTTCTCCTCAAGATTCTATCTTTACAAAATACTGCTATGATCATTTCTTTTCACTGTCTACGACCTTTTAATGGTATTTGCTGTTGAGTTGCTACTGGACACTACCGCAATGGAAGGGGAGGTTTGGCTGCTAGCAAAAAAACCGGTTTAACTCACCATTTCTTTTTAAATGCCTGTACCAAATCAGGACCAAGTCGACAATTATGCAGATGGTTTCCGCTTGATTTGTCTTTTTGTTTCATGTACTTCAGCGATGTTGTTTTCAATACCATTCCTTCAAGTCATTTGCACAATTGCCGTTATTTGATGCGATGAAGCTATTGATTCATCTATTTCATGAAACAATGTACAACATTTATAGTAATTGAAATAGGCAAGTTGTGCACTTTAAATGATTTGATATAGTACAATAAGCGGATTTGGAGAAACAACGGCAGCAGAATACCGAAGGAACAGGGGAAGCGAAAACCACAAGAATCGAAATCCAACGACATTACAAAAACAGCAACAGAGAAAAACTAAGACGAAACAAGGACGTGAGACAGCTACAAAGAAAAGGTATGCTAAAAAGCGAAAGAAGGGCGTCATATAAGAATATTTTGGTTATTCTGGGATTAGTCTGCAGGAATTGGCTTTTTCTGATGTAGATATTATTGTTAGAACATTTCAATGAAAGTCATATTTAAATATTCAACGTTGCCTCCGTCTAAAAGAATATAGCAGAAAGGTATCTAATAATTTCAGTCAATTTAAATCGCAAAGTTATTATCCCCTAATGAAGAAAAGATGACGAATACTCACTGTTACGTGTGATCTAACGTACCTTTACAGTTTGATTCACAATATTCTTTGTCCTAATAAAACTAATAAAAGATAGTTGGTATTTGGTTCAATTAATGCTTTTATATTGAAAACAAAATAATGCTTGGAGATATTGAAAATCAAGAAAAAGAGAGTTAACGACAACAAAAAGTATACAAAACCCAAAAACAAAACAAAAACAAACAAAAAATCCAAAAAAAAAGAATAAACTAGCAAACATAAATAATCCGACAAACACAACAAAAAAAATTATGAAATTAATAGTAAAAACACGAACAAAAATTTCCAGCTTTTGTGTAACAAATTTGCACAAACTTTATAACTTCTTATGTTTTAGATATATTTCAATAATTTTGTAAAAAGCAATTTCTGAATCATAGCAAACGATTGCCCGCAGCGAAAAGGAAGTAAGAGGAATTTTTTTTAAAAAATTACAAAAAGACAAAAAAAAAAAAAAAAAAAAAAAAAAAAAAAAAAATCNTACCAATTCAGATTAAATTTCAACAACATGACAAAAACAAACCATACCAAAAAAAAAAACAAAAAACAAAAAACAGGAACGCCATAAAACGAAACCACATGCAGTGTAGATCACTACAAAAATGACGATATCATCAGATGCTCGGGAAAGATAAGCATGATCTGCACTACATTATGTACGAATTGCACCTGTCCTATTGTCAGTCCGGTTATGTCATTTTCAGTTTTTGTCAGTTCGGTTTTAATCTCTGGATCTACTCAAAAATGTCATTTATGAAATAAAGACATTGTAAAGATCTATCATGTTATTGGCCGTAAACTTAGGTAGTGACAATTGCAACATTTTTTAATGTAACCTTGATTTTGCTCTGCTTTGCAAAAAAAAAACGCTGTACAAGAAATGCACAGCCATAGCGAATGCTCGGTGAATAAAGAGGACATATCCGGGGGATAGGGGAATATCTCTCTCAAGAAGGGGAAGTTCACTTTTTGAAGAAGAAATTCATCATGTTTGTAGTACTGTTGTTTTCAGACTGACATAATTATAAATATTGAGGTACAGATCCAGGTATAACAGTGTACCAATGCTCTCTTAAGGTAGATCCACACTAATACACGGCGCATACGATTGACGCAATTGCGAAACACAAATCGGATGCGGAATTAACTTGATTTTGAAGCCGGAATATTCCTAATTTGGCATTTTCATTGTGACGTCATAATAGATTGACATACACTTTCCCGCGAATTAGCTCCCCTTTCCCGTAAATTTTGTCTACTTCGTAAACTATATAAAATAAAATATCTCTCTTAATCAAACGGTGAAATACAGATTGTTTAAGCTCAACATACAGCTGAAGTTTTTACCTCTGAAATAGCAAAAAATAAAAAAAAAATCTTTCTGATATTTATTTGATATGAAAGCTAAACAATAAGCATGCTCTCACAGATCCTACATATTTTTTGTAAATATCGCTGAAAAATACTGAATTTGGCCTGATTTTCAAAGCCTGATAACAGAATGGATGATCGGTGACATCTCATTGTTATTTCATTTTTTGAACAAATGGACTAAGACCTTAAAAAATATATAAAAATAATAAAAAATCTGCCTGATATTTTAATTGGGCTCGAACTACCATAAATTCTGATCTCATTTGGGATTTCAAGATAAAAATAATCCAAAAATTGAGGATAGTTCAATGACACTTTATTTCTCTCCAGCGCAGATCAGTTCAAAACATTTGGAAATTGCTTCACTGAAATATGTGTAAAAGCTGTAAGAGAAGAAATGCACAAAAGGAGTAATGTGATAAAAAGAGAAATTTACACTTCTACACGAGTTATTTCGCTTCCTTACGCTATGATGTAAAATATCTTTTTTGTAGTACACAATTATGCATTTGAAAATAGTAAATGAAACACAAAACGTAAGTCATGAATTCTGCGGAGACGTTGCCTATTATTATTATTTTTTTATTATTTTTATTTCGGTACGCTGCACCTTAAGTGTGCATAATATTATAACATGATTCTACAATATTTCCAATCAGTTATCCTTAGAATTGATACTTTTATTAAATTGTTATTTGCAACAGCTGCATATGTAAACTGTAAATTTGTATAAAATATTAACACTGTGAAGCCCAAACATGTGTTTAAATTTTCAATCAGCGTTTTAACTTGAGAACGTTATTATTTCGGCCACAATCTCTTTAAGTTGTGATTAATTATTAAGATAAAGGTAAATATAAACTAATGGTTGATATTATTATTATACAACTCATATTTCTATCAAATGTAATGCAGACACCTGACAAAACAGATCTTATTTATCATCATTGGCTCCATACTAAAGCGATATTTATTTGAATTTATGATAAAAACATAAATACAATTAAAAAATAAATTTAAGAAATAATAAATTTGTGCCTGGAGTCATTTATTAACTCACTTGTTTTTTTGTTTTGTTTTTTGTTTTGTTTTTTTTTTTTTTTTTTTTTTTTTTTTTTTTGTTTTTTTAATGTTTTTTTATTACTATTTCGTATTTGTTTTACTATTGAAATTCTATGTTTTAAATATAATGTATATTCTATTTTAAGGTTACAATGAAAAACTTCCTCACTCTAACTAAAGTTGTGCTGTCAGTTTTGGTTGGTAAGTTTTCCTGACAGATTTATACGATACGATCTTGTGACTATTAATGGCACTTGAATTATAAATAGTGATCTATTCAACTATAATTGCATTACTCCCACGCCTTTTACAGTACTACTATGTCCCCCGTATTGTCCCCTATGTTCAAAAGTCGGCTATTCGGTTTGATGCAAGTGGTATTTTTGAATACATTTAGGGATATTTCAATTTTCGATCCAAACACAAAAAATACGATGTATATAGTCAGTTAAAAATTCAGCTTAAAAATTGCTTCTTTACTTCTCGAAATAAAACGTAGGAAAAATAGAAGTTGAGTTAGTTGACAATAAATCGTGACCGAATGAATACAGGTTGATGACAGATTGAGACAATTGGAATAAAGAGGCAAATTTTTTGTTTTTTGTTTTTTTTTTCTCGTTTGCGACATTATTATTGTCTTACAGATGTAAAATGCCATATTTCTCCAACTCTGCCGCGAATAAGCTCCCTATTTCCGTAAATAATTTTTAATCAAGAACATTTGTAAAATATCTGCATTAAAAGCACGGTTACAACCTATAGATAACACCGTAAACTGTATATTGTATATTTAAATATGAATTAAATATTTATGTATAAAAGGTTAATTCTTGTAAAATTGGTTTCTCATATTTACCTTGAATTTTCTGTAAATTAAGATAACAAAAATGACTAAAATGAGGAAATTTTGGTCTCATTTCTTCCCCCCAAACCTGATTAATGCAACACAAGTTTACTTCATCAAGAGTCAACTTTTTTGTAACAACATTCTTCAAAAACACAATATTTGTTTTGCAGTCTAATGCTTACAGCTGGAAGTAAATTTACAATTTATCTAAACAGTGCTGACTTTCAAGCTAAATTCACAGCATTGTTGCTTCTTCCTACTAGGTGTTGTGAATGTAAGCTTGCTTTTTCGTGACAGATATTTCCCGAAATATGTTTTACATTTCATTCTCGGTTTTTAAAAGGTTTCAATTTCTCATGTGATCTGAAATTTTTGTAAGTTTACAATTGGTTACTCAAAATAAGGTGAAAATGCATTTTTGTGTTTCTTTTTTACTTCAGTAGCTGAAGGCGGACCTTGGCCTGGACCTGCGGTATGTAGACAACTTTGCAGGTATCCCAGAAGAAGTCACTGCGAATGCAGCGGTTGTTGTGCTGCTTTTGGTTATCGTTGGGGAGGATGGTGCACTCAATACGGATCCTGTCATTGCAATGGTATGACATTTAGATAAAGCGCAATTCAAACTAACGTATGGGATTTTTTTTTTCGTGAGATTTCACTTAATGTTTTATAGTTGTCACGTAATGCTTACCCTTTCGCAGCACCTGATGACTCTTGTTTTTGAGAGGTTGAGAATGATATTTTTCCGTGGCTTTTGCATTATGTTACGTTTGTTCCGTCTTTTTCATTTACGTTCTCTGTATGTGATCCTTATATTGCCATGTATTCTGGATTATTTAATGATTTTTGGTTTTTGTTTCAGTGTTAATTTTGACGTCTACTTTATCATTAACATATGATTTAATTATAGTATAACTAATTGACCGTCGTGAATATCAATAAAAATGTCACGAGTGCCGAACAACGCAGATGGATTTAACGAGTTGCAGAACTTGTTATGCAACGAGTTAAATCCACTGCGTTGATCGACACGAGTGACATTTTTATTGATATTCACGACGGCCGATTAGTTATGCTTTTTGTTATATAGATTTTCTACTAAAAATCCGAGATTTTAGAAGCGGATTATTTTTTTCATGTCAATACGCCAGTTGTTTACTTGACGACGACATTGAAGAGACATTGTGACGTCGCTTCATTAAGACGTCATCCAGTGACTAGAAATCCTTTATTTTCACCGGTGATAATATGACATTTATTTAACTGAGAAAACTCGATAAATCACCGCTATCTATATGATAATGCATTTTACTTTTCAATGTTAACAGAAATTTACTGATTTTGTTATTCGGCAGGTTGATTTTTTAAAAATATTGATCCCTTACATTTTAATTTTTCAATACATCGAAAGGCTATAATAAAGTAAAATATTAAAAAAAAATGAATCATTTTGGTCATTTGTCAGGATTGAGTTTAAACCACACAATAAAACACCTGACTTTTCCACCATATTTGTGTGCAGATGGATGAAAAGCAATATCTCAACATATAATCTTCCTCGAAAGGATATAATAAAGCAAATTGTTTAGAGAAAAAAGAATTATTTTGTCATTTGTAAGGATTGAGTGTAAACAGCACAACAAAAACAACTTTTCAAACATAATGATGTAAAGATGGATGAAAAGCAATATTGATTTCCAGATATGGTCTTAACAAAACTCATAATAGCTTTCATTCTGTTCACTTGTATGCATACATGGATATTTGAAATGGGCTCTTAAATATGTTTGTAGTGGGTTTTAACGATAAAGCCCTACCCCTTATTATTTATTCCTTCCATTTTGCCTTATGTCTTCAGCCCCAAATTCCAACGTATTGAATGCAGAGCATTGCAAAGGTAGTGTAACGGTGTGAGAGTGGTGGGACGCTGGAAAATATTAAGTCATTTATTCAACCAACAATCCCTAATGTACCCCGCCCATGATCTTAACCTTGACTCACTTCAAAACATTTATGTTTTCTGCTCGCAGTTTCGATTTCTTTTCTTTTTCTGTGATCAGTATCTATGGCTTTATCAGTAAATACCACCCTTTCGTCTTTATTGTGCTGTTCTATTACTACGGAATTGTTCCCTTGCATTTTCCTGGTCTTCAGTGCATTACTATTGATTGAGTTGCCTCCCTTATTTGTGTTATACCATTAAACCTAATCCATGTGCTGTTTTTTTTTTTTTTTNTCCTTGTTTCGTTAGATGTACTACTTCATTGTTATTTTTCTTTCGTTTCTCTGAAAGAGTGTTCTTTTTATAATACATATAAATAATCCATTAATTACCATATACATATTTTATTCCTTGTTTCGTTAGATGTACTACTTCATTGTTATTTTTCTTTCGTTTCTCTGAAAGAGTGTTCTTTTTATAATACATATAAATAATCCATTAATTACCATATACATATTTTATTTTCTCCGTCATTAAGCAGTCATAGATCGGAGAGCCATCCCCATGATGCCTGCCAAATTTAAAATCCATAATGTCTTGTAGTTAAATCATCCATGGCAACTCTTTTGTCGAACACGATTCTGTAGCCTTTGTCTTGATGTACGGTCAGTAACCTCTTTTCGTCTCTCTTCATTTTGTAATCGTCTGTCACGGTCTTCACCGCGTCTCTGTTGTTTGTGATCATATCTTTTATAGTGTCGTAGTTAATTGTAAGGTTATATTTGTAGTTGAGGTGATTCTTTGCACTTTACATATGGTTGTCATTTGTAAGGATTGAGTGTAAACCGCACAACAAAAACATGACTTTTCAAACATAATGATGTAAAGATGGATGAAAAGCAATATTGATTTCCAGATATGGTCTTAACAAAACTCATAATAGCTTTCATTCTGTTCACTTGTATGCATACATGGCAACTCTTTTGTCGAACACGATTCTGTAGCCTATGTCTTGATGTACGGTCGTCTCTCTTCATTTTGTAATCGTCTGTCACGGTCTTCCTCGCGACTCTGTTGTTTGTGATCATATCTTTTATGGTGTCGTAGTTGATTGTAAGGTTATATTTGTAGTTGAGGTGATTCTTTGCACTTTACATA
Organism: Modiolus philippinarum; assembly: GCA_002080025.1. Lineage (NCBI taxonomy): Eukaryota > Metazoa > Mollusca > Bivalvia > Mytilida > Modiolidae > Modiolus > Modiolus philippinarum. The sequence goes on from MJUU01040411.1 coordinate 10,786, forward strand.
TGGTTGTATTGCCGTCCTTGCCGGGTTTAGCTAATTTTTAGGCATATTCTTTCGGTCCACCGGCTACAAACTCTATTATCTTGTTGTCATCTGTAAGATCTCCTAAGTAGTGTCATAAATCTGGTTTCCATTCTCCATGTTTAGTTTTATAAACAATGGAATCGGTATCTACGTATGAGGTATCTACGTATGAGGCGCGGGTAATCAATGTTTCTAAGTAACTGTACAGCTTCAGTCTTCTTTATACTGGTATCTCATTTCAACCATCTCATCGCTGACGAAATTAATACAAATGACGAGAATTTGGTCTCCTGTTCGCATGTCAAAATATTCTGCGTAGTCTGCTGGGTCACAAACTTATTTGATTTGGGGAAGTTGCTTCTCTACCCAAGAAGTTATTCAACATTAATTTGACCAATGTTCGTAATCTTAATACTATTTTAATCAAGAAGATACCCTCCTTGTCGTGGTACTCTCTGATGTACCTCCATTTATCCTCTTCAGTTTGACACCAGACGTAGATTTGATCTTCTTTGATCGGAACAAAATTAACATATCTTGATCACCCTTGAACGCAGTTATGTTGTTTGATCTTGGTAAACTGAACATGCAGTAATTGTCCTTGAAAGCAATTATCTTGAAATACGATTAATGTCTTACACTTTCTTAAAAATTGTGTTAAGCCTGTCAAAATCGCGATAAGATCAAAATGGCAAAACAAGATAATAACATATCTGTTAGTGACAAAATAAAGAGCATGAATAAAGAGACAGAAGAACTTAAAAATAGAGACTCAGAGAAGTATATTTGGTACTGTTGTCCATCGGAAGTAGTATCTTCCCAGTTGCTATATGTTTTGTTATTTTTCAGGATTCATAAGACCTGTAAATACAGACTCCCAACAAATTTTTCACGGAAGGACAAGTAGACAGGGTGCTCGGTATTGCAGAAACAAACCATGTCTCAATATATAACTTGGAACCTGTTTGGTTGGAATTTATTGCTTATTGTCGAGCAACAATACGTCCATGTATCTTTTCTTTTGTTAATGGATGTTAGGTTTTCGACAAACATAAAATTAACTGACCAGGTATTCCAAGAACTAATGTCAGTCGTTGCCCGACAAAAAGACTCATAAAAGACAATTAAATCATATAAACAACTAGAGGGCACTCATCGAGTAAATTACTAAAAAAATCTTTGCATCTAAGAGATTTGGACACTATGAACAGAATGGTCAGAAAACATTTGGAAATTACAAAAAAAAAAGATGCTAAAATTTGAAAATACAAAAGAGTATACATATGAGATATCCTCTCAAGGACAAAATATTATAACTGAAATGTATAGCGAGTATCAATTTTCGTACAGGGAATCTTTTTACGGACTCCAAACAGCAGGAGAGACAAACTCCAGTCTAAAATTTGAAAAAAAACAATAAGGAGTAAATTTACAAAAGTCTCTACAAATACATGATTTTGAAAAAAACAATTGAAGAACTCTTTTATTGTTGTTGTTCATCTTGAAGTCACCGTGATACCTTCAAGAATGATTTATGCTTGAAACAATTTTTTCGAAAAATCGCATGCAGATACAGTGAGCCTTACCTTGTTTTGTTAGATTTAAATAAAAAAGTGCAATCATTTTTTTTTTTTTTTTTNGGGGGGGGGGGGGGGTTCGAAAATACGGTTGCATCTACTGTAGTATTTCTTCTTATATTTAATTGTCTTTACTATTTTTCAGATAAATGCCTTCAATTGATTTTTTTTAAATTGTATGATTCTCTTTTCAACGGCGATTAACTGCTTTAAACAATTGGTAGCTTGACATATATAACTTGTATTTTCATATATAAACTACAATTTTAGACATTTCAAGATGATCACTAAATCTCAAATCGTTAAAGTCGAATCTTCAGTGCCCATTTGACGCAATGAATTGGAAACGGTAGTTCAAATTGTGATCCTGAATAACAAATAAATATTATTAGGCATTTTTATTGACCTATTTGCCTATGTCATCTTAAAAAACAATCGAGCGTTGTTGGCAATCATACATAACTGTAGGTATTACTATGTGTACATTTTAATGTAAATATCAGCCAAGTGTAAAAAAAAATCTGTATATATAACTGAGATCCGAAGTTCTATGAGTTGCATCTATTTCAACATAACAAATAACCGCTAAATGTATTTAGGGTATGAAATTTACGCAAATAAGCAATTGAAGTAGTACCAATTGTCCAAAACATAATGTATAGAAATAAAAATCCAAAATAAATAGACAAAAATGTTTAATGATTGTTAATGAACAAAAATGAATAACAAGAAACACCTACATGTACAATGGCTGAAAATCATAATTACATGCCACAATCTGCCAGGGACCTATATAGCAAAAACACGAACATGACGAACAAGACAAAAGACAAACGTAGATAACGATAGGAACTCGGGACAGCCGGACTTGGTACCGGCACTAGCAGAAGCCAGCGGCGGGGTTGAACCAGTTTATGGGTACCCAAACCTTGAGCAAAAAAAAAGAAAAAAAAGGGGGGGAATCTTAAGGCTGTACGAATTATTACATGCATCCTGATTTCAACGAAAATACCTTGTTACAATAACCCTTACCAAAATCTTTGTGTTTTCTGTACTCATTTTCTCAATTTTTTGTTTTGTGTTATACCATTCTACAGTGAGCCAACTCTTATTTCTCGGATTTTTATTCATTTTTATTTGTTCTTTCCTTTCCTTTATTCTCATTCCTTAATTGTCTGCTCTCATTCACTTCATTTTAATTTTGCGCTGCTCCATGATTCTCCATTCTTCCATTTTTAATAGGTATTTTCTGTCTACTGTTTTCATTCCAAATTGTCTGTGTTCATCAAACTAACTTTAGCTCCATTTGTGGCTTTCCCTAACAGAAACTCTAACATTTTTAATCAATGGATTTGATCTAACCTATCTTGCAACGCTAAACTACATTTGCGGTGACCTACGGCAAATACACTGATATACCGGACTGAAAACATAAGTCATGATGGGGTATTTTTTTAAGATCTAAAAGAGGCTCTATGGATCTGAAGTGACCAGTTTCACCACTAGGATATGCCGAAATATATCAAATTGTGATCTGTATGACATATTATGTTTATTGAAAAGATTTTGAAATAAAATATTTAGGTTACATATATATTTTAGTCTTTTACATGTAAATCTGGTTTTGTGTGAAATTATGTTTCAAATCGCAAATGCTATCAAACATAATCCACAAAATTATTTTTAAATTGGATGACATTAAATTATAGTCAGTAACCATTTGACCAGTTGACATGAGCAATCTTCACATGTCCCGTAATGTAGATACTATGCAACATTACTGAAATTTAATTCAATGAAAATATACTTTACATTCATTCGTTTGAATGTTTATCATTTTTTTTGTATATCAATGAGATTTTATAAATGATTCTAGGACACTGATTTTTTTTTCTTTTTGAAATTAAATAAAAGTAAAATCTTATAAAATATTTGTTTGCAGTTTGGATAGTACCAAGAAATAGAACGAAATATTACTCATTCAAAGGGTTTACGTAAAATTCTGTATACATTATACATGTTAATAAATAAAATATATATTTTCACTAACATGCACACAAAGGCAAATATCAGTTTTTACATATCTGCATTTGAAGCTGAAGATAAATTGGAAGAAGCTTGAAACTTGTCAAAAAAGCATTTTCTTTTCTGAAAATTCTGAAATTTCTGAAAAAAACTTAAAAGCATACTTAAACACTCTAACATTATTTTGATCTACGGAGTTTTTTAAGCCTAGAATTTTTATTCCATTATTCAAATTCCATGATTATTTAAAAACCGAATAACAAATCTCGTCAACATATTAATTAAAACACCATTAAGTTCTGTTTTTAAAAAATAATCTCCCTTAAAAATACTGAAAGTTCATTCCGTGTATGGCACTCGGGAGATGTCCTTAGTACTGGATTTGGCCTCCTATTTCGACAGTTTTGGTAATGAGTACTTCTCTTTTGACTACTTTTAGATCATGTCCTTCCATGTTATTTGATTCTAATGCTGCTGATGAGAGTTTACTCTTTGAAACCCGTGTACAGCATAACCAAATTCACTATGCAACTTCGGTATTTTAGTATTTTGAAACCATTCACTAGCAGATAAGTTATGATCTTGTTTGGCCATTTTGATCTTATCACGATCTTAACGTGTAAAGGCATTTTAAGATCCAATTGCTAATAACGTTCAGGAACGATCAAGACGAGTTAAGTTTGATAAGATCAAACACAATCTCGATTTGACTTTGCTTGATCGGTACAAACTCCACATATCTTGGTTGCCCTTGACTTCAGTTATCTTGTTTGATCTTGATAAATTGAACAGGTCTTGAAGGCAATTACCTTGGTATACGAATGAATATATTAGACTCTCTTAAAAAATTGTGTTAAGTCTGTCAAGATCGTGATAAAGTCAAAATGGCCAAACAAGATCATAATAAATTTGCTAGTGATTGGGCCGATGCCACTGCTGATGGACCAGAGGTCATCGAGGATATTGTCAGACTTGTCTGACACGAGAACATAACCTTGCGTTTTATAGAATTTTACTGTTTATCAAATTCTAATCCCTAAAAATACTGAGAATTCATTCCGTGTATGGCACTCGGTAGATGATCTTAGTACTGGATTTGGCCTCCTATTTCGATAGTTTTGGTAATGAGTACTTCTCTTTTGACCACTTGTGGATTATGGCTCTTAATCATTTGATTGTAATCCAGCTGATGAGAGGTTACTCCTTGAAACAGATGTACAGCATAACTAAATTTATTCTTCACTATGCAATTGGAACAAACAGTCAACCAGCAGATTTTATTGACAATTTTTGTTGTTGAATGGGTTCAGAAAACGGCAGTTTGGATACCTATTACTTCCTTACCAGAATTAATGTAGGAAAGATAACAGGAAACACCCACAATGGCCGAAAACTACAATCACACGCTTCAATATTTAAGATATAAGTCGAACTCCGTCTTAATTTCGGAAGAGTCCACTCGGAATCCTCATTTTCAAAATAAGTGAAGAATAATGTTATTTGCGATTCATAAATAATTAAATACCAAACTACTGTACCTTTAGTTTCTGCATATGGCCAATTGGACATTTTTTTTTTATTCTTCAGTACAGGCATCACTATAAGTTCAAATATGTTTAAAGATTGATAGCCAACAAGTAACCCTTACGATCTAGATAACAAGCCAATATCAACTTAGAGAAGAGGTTTTCATGACGGAGATTCTCCTATAGTGAAACAAAATTCACAAAAAAAAATAATCAAAGACCTTATCCGTTATGGCATCTTTATCATTATTTGCTAACTTCAGGTTTTATTCTAAGCTACATAAGGGGTAATCGTATAAAATATCTGATATACTTGATATATGAATTCTACCTATATTGGCACCACCTTTTGCAATATACAGATAAAAGGATACGTAACAACCGCGGGAGTTCGTGTACAGAGAGAGAGCCCCACATTTTCTTATTAAATACTTGAACGAAAAGCTTTCCTTAAATGATCTACAAAAATGGAATAAAAAAGATAACAGGAAACACCTACAATGGCCGAAAAACATAGCCACATGCCAGAAAGTAAATAGGAACTGCACAAGAAAAAAAACCACAATAAAAATACAAAAGACAAACATAAACAACGATAGGAACTCGGGACAGCCGGACTTGGTACCGGCACTAGCAAAAGCCAGCGGTAGGGTTAAACCGGTTTATGGGTACCCAAACCTCCCCTTTCTCTGTCCCGTTTCCCTATCGTAGAATAAACATACGAATAAAACCCATACAGGTAGAAGGCTGTGTTGCAACGTCAAAATACCATTAGAATCAAAAATTACCTTTTCTATGAAAATATACTACGCCATTGATACAGGTGTAACACTTGAAAATACTTATTTATATTACATTTTATATATATTTCATGCTTCGGCTTAATAAAGCGTAAATGTTGCAATCTTATGTATAAATTCCATTTAAACAAAATTTGTAAAACCTACTGAATTGAAATCATTTAAACGTACATTTATTACCAACAGTTTATTTTAATTTGTGTTTAAATAATATTCTACAAATGTCAAATTGTTCAATACTTCAATTTTCGTCAAAATCATGAGTACGGCGTTATTCCATGACTTATGTGGTATCATTTCTAATATTTAACAGTGAAACATTCCTTAACCAGACTTGAAACAATCAAGAAATCTTCCTGAAAAATTGCATTTTTTTATATTTTGATATTTCGGTGTTGAATACAAAACTGGGAACAAAGCTTTTTCGTATTAATCATCGACACCTTGAAAAAAAAAAACATATAAATGGTTAATGAAAGGATATGGAGTAAATACACATGAAACAAAGTTTCCACAAAACATGGTAAACAAGCAAAGGAACATCGCTTTTATTGCTGTTCTGAGGCTTTAAACAATGAGCTTTGCGCATACCTAATAATAATCGATTATATACAACAATTGCTATAAGATATCAAAAGTCAAAAAAAATAAAGGGTGCTTTGTCAGGCGATTGTGGCTTTTCAGTTTTGATTTGATTAAATAATTACCGAGTTTCTGCATATGGCCCTTTCAATAACGTATGTCTCTTCAGTTCAAGTTTCCTAAAATTTAAATATTGCAAGTTTCTATATCAATCAGTTTTCGGTTCAACATCGAAGTTCTGGCTACTGGGTTGGTGAAACACCTAATCGTCCAATAATAACATCGGCATTAGTGTTATATAAAACAAATATATACTGAGATTACCGTTAATTTAGTTCATATAGTCATTTCAACCTATATTCATCACATAAGAATTAAAACCTAGGTATGTGGAGACATTTACCATTCACAAAACCTCAGTATGCCAAAATCGTAAATTTTTGTTAAAGTCCAATTGCTATGAACTTTGAGAATGTCCCTTTTATTTTATGTCTGCTTTCTTACGTTTCAGATGAACTATTGTAAAGAACCAGAAACAATAACATAAAAAACGTATTGGAATAAATGTTCATGAGACAAAGTCTTTTCAAATGCATGGTAAAAACAAGCAAAGGAACAACGCTTTTTATTGTTGATCTTTATTCTGAAGTCACCACGAGGCCTTCAACAATGAGTTTTGCTATACATCATAGTAAGTTCAAGGCGGCCCCTAGCACCGGTTTGAGCGGAATTCTTTGACAATTTTCGAACAACGCTACTTTCATGTCTTTGCTGGTCATGGATGCGGGATTATTAACAAACATTGATTAAACAGGCATACAATGTAATGCCCTTACAATGACTGTCATCTGTTGCCCGACAAAAGCACTAGTGTTTTAAGCTAGTGTGTGATTACATCATACAGACAAACACAGGGATTGTAAGAAAACTTGGCATTATAAGATAATGAGATTTAGTCACATTAAACAGTGGTCATAATTTCCTTTCGTAATTACAAAAATAAATGCCAAAATTTGAAAGTATGATAGTATATTTTTATGAGAAATTATTTCAAGAACATGTATTCCATAACTAAAATATATGGGGAGCATACATCTTTCTCATGGAGAATCTTACTACTGACTCTACACAAGAGAGACAAACACGTTTGTGTTCTGTCATTATGAGTGTAGACGCAACATATTTTGAAATAAATAATTAGGTGCCTGACAATTAATGGTAATTATCATTTGACGATGAAGAAAATGCTAGGAAATCACCATAGACCAATCCTACCACTTTACTCCTTATTTCTAAATTAATATGGAATCACTAGATTTGCATATTAACATGTTGCTTGTGTACAAGAATAAAATCCGATTTTAGTCGTTTTTAATTTCTGCAATAAATTGTAGATAAAACCCACGACATATGCATTACCCGTTCTTTCTGAGCAAAATTATTACAGGGTCGGTTGTTAAAGTTGTGACGTACATTTATGATAAACTCATAATTGCAGACCGACACAACAACCTAATTTTATGGCATGAACAGAGAACTTTGCACTTTGCAGTTAAAAACTTTACCCTTTAAGTCCCAAGATTTTTGCAATCAATAGAACGTCTGTCGGAAATTACAGTGATCCCTGTACTTCTGTATGAAACAGAAAACAGTTTTTATAGACCTTAGGCATAAGTTTTCTTTTTCAAAGAAAATTATCGATAGTTACTTGTTACTTAAAGTAATTCAATGATATCTGGTGTTGGTTAAAGTTTAAAAAAGAAAAACTTGTCTTTGAGACTTTCAGGAAATTTACCACACTAAGGATGAAAAAGGATGAAATAGATGAAAAAATTTGGAAATCCAATTGGTGAAAATGTTTGTTTTAATTGAAATAAATTTTAAAATTACATGATTTCAATATCGAATCTCAAAATATAATTTGTCTGAGACTTTCAGATTATTTTACAAAAATGCATTCAAGAAAAATGTCTGCTCTAATCAAAATAAATTCTAAAAGATTTGTTGCTTTGTAGAAATTAAACAAGAAGCTCTCAAGAACCCGTATTGCTCACTTGAGTCATGGCTGATATACAGAGATAAATGGTATTTCGAATAAGGTCCAGAGTTTAAGCTATGGTCACTGCTAGAAGCAACCTTGGATTGGAACTAATAATTTAGCAGAATGTATTTTTTTTCTAAAATTTCAGGTTACTTGTTTGGTGTCAATGGCAACTGAAAGCTCCATCATTCATTTTAAATCATATAAGACCCCCATTTAAAAGATTGGGCAGGGATTCCCCTTATAATCTATATAATACATGTTGCTGGTCAGAGGTTGCCTTATAATCTAGTTTATACATATTGCTAAAACTGTAAAAAAAAAAATTGTAGCGGTATACTTTTTGTCTAAAATTTCAGTTTTCTTGTCTGGTTTTAATGGCAACTAAGAGCTCCTCCGTCTATCTTTAAATTATAGACACTTCCTAAAAAGTGTGTTGATGTACATAATTAGAACTATTTGATATATATGTAGTACAAGTTATAGTAATAAAAATAATATATTTCTGTACTAACGATAAAACTTTTGTAGCTATTTTTGTTTTTAAATCATTTTAGGATTGAATGTGTTTCACATTTAACCATAGGTGTAGACTACTGGCCGCCACCTTGTACTGTAAGGAAATATGGACCTTTTTTGACAGGACCATCTAACCACAATCGTGACAAAGTTTGCTCTATAATTGCACTTGACTAGTAATTTCTGAGCTGATCTTTGAATACATGTTCCATAGTGTCCAATTTAATATATATTTCCCGCTGGCGGCCATCTTGGATGATGTATCGGATTCTGTTTTTGAAAGGGATGATCTAAGGACAATTGAGACTATACAAATGTAAGTTTGGTTTTATTTGGACTGGTGTTTTCTGAGAAGGGATATCTAAATGTGTTTTCCGATAGGGTCCAATGTTTAAACTATGTTCCCCGCTTGCGGCCATCTTGGATGAGGCAATTAAGGACCTGTTGGATACCCTTTTAGAAGGGACCATCTAAGGACCATTATGACTGTTTTGGTTCTAATTGCATTAGTAGTTTCTGACAAAAGATATTTGAATGTCCCATAGGGCACAATGTAAAAACTGTGTTCCCTTCTGGCGGCCATCTTGGATGAGGTACGGATCTGTCGGATACCTTTTAAGCAAGAGACCATCAAAGGAACATTGTGACTGATTTTGGTTCTAATTGGACTAGTAGCTTCTGAGAAGAAGATATTTGAATGTGTTTGCCCATAGGATCAAATGTTAAAATTATGTTCCCGGCTGGCGGCCATATTGGATGAGGCATAGACCTGCCAGATATCTTTTTGTAATGGACCATCTAAGGACCATTGTGACTAAGTTTTGTTCTTATTGGTCTAGTAGTCTCTGAGAGGAAGATCTTTGAATATTTTTTTGCAATAGGGTCCAATGTTAAAACTATGCTCCCCGCTAGCGGCCACCGTGGATGAGGTACGCACCTTCCGGGTACGTTTTTTGTAAGGGACCGTCTAAGGACCATTGAGACTAAGTTTGGTTCTAATTAGACTAATGGTTTCTGAAAAGAAGATCTTTGAATGTGTTTTCCCATAGGGTCAAATGTTAAAACTATATTCCCCGCTGGCGACCATCTTGGATAAGGTATGGACCTGCCGGGTACAGTTTTTTTTTTAAATTAATATCTTAAACCCATGCACATTTAGCTGATACTTTTGTAATGCAGTGTAAACCCAGAAACAGTCATACCATCAAATCTTGAATGATGATATTCAGCAGATGATTTTTTTTTCTTTGTTTTGTCGTTTATCTAAGTAAATTCAAAATATCATTACATTTTTGTCAATAAATATTATCTTGTTTTTGTTCTTTCAAACCAATTTCTCATTTCAAAATTATTTTTTTCCTCAAATTGCGACATCTTGATCTACATAACTTCCGGACCAAAAATGACAAGACCTTACTACAATGTAAAAATTAAGGGTACACTAAAGTGAAATGAAAATTGCTCAGAAACGTTAATTTGATGTTGAAGATGGGGTTAAACTGCCTATTAAATGTTCTTTTTGTTCAAAGATTGAAATTAAATGTATTTGATATGAATGATGTCCTTATTTTATTTCAAAACATTTATACTGCCTAGGAAAAAGTAAGAACTAAACATAAAAAAATCGAGGAAATTAGCCTAATGGCAAAAAAATTTCGGGCAATTAGTAAGTACCTATGCATTAGTTTTTTGCCTAGGAAATAAGCTTAAGCTCTGCAGGATATTAATTTCCTATAATAGAATTTTGTGAATTTTTCTGTTAAGAAACATAATTATATTATGCTCAAAATGTAAAATAAAATTTGGGGGTCACCGTGAATTAAACCGCAAAATCTGAAATTGAAATTAGGATTTTTCATAGAAATGATTAGGAAAATGATTATATGATAGGATAGTTTGAAAAATCTTCATAATTTGCATGTGTTTAAATATTCTTATGTAGGTTCCAGATAAAAAATAAAAATTAGGGGTCACCGTTTAAATTAGAGGGAAAAATTGCGAAATGTTAATATCTCTAGTGATATCTATGTTGAATTATCTTATCAAATTCCCTCCCTTGAATAATTTCTGTGTTATGAAAATCCAGCAACAGATTCAAAGCTCATGTCTTTAAGCTCACGTTTTTGTAACGAAAATGTTATGAAATTGATTAAGGAATATAAATTTTAAATACATTTGAATTTTCTTTTTATTTTAAATAACTATTTTGTAAAATTTCGTAATGAATGAAACCTTAATTAACAAGTATTAGACAAAAATGGCGAAGTAATACCACTGAGACACCTTAATGCCTGATGTTGCTTATTGCCGCTAAAATATCGATTTTACTAAAAATGCAGAACAAAAACCTATACTTTTGTCCGAAGCTAGCACAGAGCCAGTAAAGCATCATAAGTTTGAAGATTCTGTCATGAACATTTTTTTTTTTTGCATTTTATTCATTTATTATTATTTACTTTTTTTGTATTTTCCAAATACTATTCTGATTGCGCAAGCATCTCTTGTTTTATTATGCCAAGTTTTCTTTCAATTGACTCGTTGAATGCCCTGTAATTGTTTATATTTTGTGATTGTCTTTTATGAGTATTTTTGTCGAGCGACTAATGAAAGCAGTTGCAGATAATTTTGAGAGTTAATTTTATATTTATTGGCAGCCATGCAGCCTATGAACATAAGAGAAGGTACACTGATGTAGTGTTGCCCGACATTTGTCAATTAATTTCGCTCAAACTGGTAGTAGAAGATGTCTCAATGAGGCATAAGCATGGCTCATTATTGAAGGCCTCGTGGTGACTTCAAGATGGAGAACAACAATATAAGCGTTGTTACAATGCTTGTATTTATCATGTATTTGTAGAGACTTTGACTCCATATTCTTTCAGTGTTAATTAGGTTATCAATTTAAATAAGTTTGATTGGAGTGACAAAGTATTACTAGCGCATGTACATTTGACGGTAAATGATCTATACATTGTCCATTTCACACATTTAAGTAACTTTGTACCATCAAAAATGACCCAAGTGCACAAATAGTGAATATGAAAATTCATTGCACGCTTACTTTTAGTTGATTTAGTAGACAAATATTATCCTTCAACACTATCATGTATATTATATCGGAAAATTATTGTTATAAAATGCCCTTCATTTGAAATGGGCATAGAGGAACTGCCGAATTTAACAATTCTGTTAATTGTTTTATGTACACAAAGGAAATTGCCATCGAGCAAACCTTCGACAAAAATTAAATAAAAATGGTGACGTGTACAATTTCTTATTAATTAAATAATCGTTAGTTCTCTTATTTTTAATTTATTTTTAATTAATTCATTTATTTATTGCTGTCTTATCAAATATATCTTAATGGCGTATACATTTCACGTCTAGTGCCAATCGACTTCCTTATTTGTTTAAAGAGTGGATTAAAAAACTTCATGTAAATTTTAAATGCTTATATGTTATTTAGTGCCAGAAAAAACACAATTATACAATTTGCATCCCTAATATCATATAAATGATATGATAAATACATATCGAATAATGGTAGTTTTGAGGTCGAGACAGAAAATATCACCGTATCGCAGCGAGTCAGATAGGACGAGCTGTGATACTAGTGATATTTTCTGCCGAGACCTTCAAAACTACCATTATTGTTTTTATTGGCAACATCGTAAGAGTCATGATGTCAATTTCATGAAGTCATTGACTGATATTTTCTTGTATCAGGTCAGTACGGAGATACTGACAATATCAGTCAGTAAGATCAATATTATTATTACCGAAGAAAATATTAAAGATGTGCTTAAGACCCTTAAAACTGGTAAAGCCTGTGGTATTGATACTATAAGTCACCAGATGCTCAAAGGAACTGCAGATTCAGTGCATATTCCCCTATTAATACTTTTCAATGCATCCTTACAACGTGGAATTTTTCCATCTAAGTGGAAACTTGCTAGAGTAATGCCCATATTTAAAAAGGATGACAAATCGAATCCATCTAATTACAGACCAATCTCGTTACTCAGCTGTGTTGGCAAGGTGATGGAAAGAGTTGTATATAAATCAATTTATAATTATATTTTTAATCATTCATTATTATACCCTTATCAATCTTGATTCCTCTCGGGTCATTCCACGGTATATCAACTGATTGAACTATACCATAAAGTATGTATTAATCTTGATGAGAAAATGTCAACAGTATTAATATTTTGTGATATATCAAAGGCATTTGATAGAGTTTGGCATCGGGGCCTCTTAGTTAAATTGAAATCATATGGAATATCTGGTAGTTTACTCACCTGGATTAGTGACTATATAAATGAAAGGAAACAAATTGTGATTTTAAATGATGAAACGTCTTCTGTTGGTTGTATCAAAGCTTGTGTTTCACAAGGTTCCATATTGGGCCCCTTTTGTTTTTGTTGTATATTAATGATATTACTGATAATTTAGGAAATATTGCAAGATTATTTGCTGATGACACCTCTCTATAGTACTCTGGTAATGACCTTATAGTTGTTGAACCAGAAATCAATCATGACTTGTCTAAAATAAGTGAATGGTCAAAGAGATGGTTAGTCGATTTTAACCCAAACAAAACCAAAGCATTGATTATATCAAACGTACCCTTCAATGAGCTAGAAATTAAATTTGACAATGAAAAAGTCGAAATTGTTAAAAGTCATAAGCATTTGGCAATTACCTTTTCATCTAATGGCAACTGGACAATACATATTGAAAATGTAATAAAATCAGCAACAAAACAAATCAGCGCACTACGAAAACTTAAATATATTCTATCTTCTAAAAGTTTATCGAATATCTTCCTGACCTATATAAGACCTCTGCTTGAGTATGCGTGTGAAGTATGGGATGGGTGTTTCGAGAGGGAAATTGATCAGTTGGAAAAAGTTCAGTTGGAAGCAGCAAGAATTGTTACAGGACTTACAAAGTTTGCAAGTAGGGGAGCTCTTTATTTTGAAACTGGATGGGATACATTAGTTGAAAGACGTAAAAATAAAAAGCTATGTACTTTTTATAAAATGCACAATAAATTATGCCCTGAATACCTGTCCGACCTTTTACCTTCTAAAATTTCAGAAACAAATGAGTATAACTTGCGAAACCGTAATAATTATTCCCAAGTGAGAACCAGATTGGAATTATCAAAAAAATCATTTATTCCTTCTACAATTTCTTCTTGGAACAATTTAGATATTTCTATTCGAAATCTACGCACTCTTACTGCATTCAAAACCAAACTAAAAACGCAAGGTTTCAAACCACCAAAGTACTATAGAGAGGGGTCCAGAAAACTTAGTATACTACATACTAGGTTGCGTCACCAATGTAGTCCTCTTAAAGCTGATTTACTCAGAGTTAATCTGGTTCTTAATCCAGCATGTACTTGTGGGGCACTATATGAGGATGCAATTCACTATTTTCTTGAGTGTCCCTTGTATCAAAACCAGATAGAATTACTTTTTTCCCATTTTAGAAATATCGACCTTAATATCGAAACATTACTATTTGGTAACGATGGAATGAATACACGTGTCAATTGTAAAATTTTTTAAAAGGTTCGAATTTTCATAAACCAAACAAAAAATTTCCAAACTGATCAATAGAGTCTACATTCTCATGTACATTTTCATTTTATTTTACGTTTATTATCATTTTTTTCATATTTTCGTTAATTTCATGTTTATTTGTACTTTCTGTTTTCTTACATCAGACTTTCATGCTGTTTTTTTTACTTGCAGTACTGTTTGTTATATTTATGTAATGTATTAGGAGGGGACAGTTACTAAGTTGGGAAAACTTGTAGTCCTATCCTTTTGCTTTTTATGCAATAAAATAGTATTAAAGTAAAGTAAGATCAAAGAGGAACTGTACATATTGCCGGTAAAATGTTTTAGCTAATTTGGTTTTCATGTAGATCTGATTTTTTTTTTAAGTATCTGTCAGCTTTTACACATATTTCGGTTCCAAATGTTTTGATTTGATATACACTGAAGGGACATAAGTAGTCGAAATGGCTATATAGATGAAATACAATTGAAAGTACTTTTTGTATTTATTTATTAATTACCTATAGGTCGTTGCCTCGGTTGGGGAATTTAGTCTATGAGGATATAAACCAACCAAGTACTTCGGCGCTGACCCAAAACCGATTTTTGTTTATAAATTTGCAATATTTGAATTTTAGAAAATAATGTTTAAAAGTAAGGAACATCTCTTTATTGATAGCTCTGCAATTGGCTAGTTTCGGTTCTTCCTTTAGTAAGCATTTGTAATTTCTTCAATAACAGCTTTTACACATATTACTTTTTATGGTCTTCAAAATATTCGGATTTGATCGGCATTGAAGAGGAAAAAGTTGTCGAAATGGGTATATGCAGAAACTAGAATCGGTATTCAGTTATTTATGTACACAGGCAGTACTTAATCATAACAACTTCTTCCCGATACCTGAAAATGAAATATAAAACCAAGCAATCCGTCCCGTGATATGGAAACTTTTTTTGTTTCCTTTTTCTTCTGCACTGTAAGTTTTAACATTGTTAACATTGTTTTCCTAATGTTTTTATCATGTATCTAAGAAAAGCTTGCTTTGATTAAAACATAATATGCAGCAGCCTGCTTTTATTAACGAGTTGTTAAGGAGAAACATGCACATGTATATGAAGCATAAAATAACTAATATTGCTATATCAGAATTCAGTCATTTAACCAACACTGTGTATGGTAGTAGTTGTACAGTGCTACATTTTTGGAAACAGGTAAAAGTGTGACTTGATGATTGTTAAAGTGTTCCCAAAACTTAAATGTATTCCCAAACTTTACTATGATCTGCTAGTAAATAGAGACTATCCTCATCACAATAAATCTTTTTTTCTCCGTAGGTTTCATACTTAAGGAGGTTTGCTCCTCACGATTTTGGATTTCTGTCAGATTTTCGGAATTTTCTGCTTTCATCCATTTAAAAGCATTATAATTTTTTGAGCATGGACCCCTTCATTTTTTCCCCATAATTTCATTGTGCTGTACATGTGTTTCAAGAAGTAACCTATAATCGGCAGCATTGAAATCAAATGACATGGAAAGCCATAATAAAAAATAGTCAAAAAAGAAGTACTCATTACCAAAAAATATCAAAGTTATATATTTTATTTCATGATACGTAGGACATGAAATTTCAGACTCGAAGGTCATTTTCCTGGAAGAGCCATGAGACAGAATACCTGGTATTGATGAAAACAGTCATGTTTAGATATATCCAAGATATATTGAATACATATTATATTAAATATTACCAAAGCTTTAAGTTTTGGTACATATACGTACAAAATGACATGCTGATAAACTGAGCAAATTTCTTGCGATTTATTTTAGCAAAATCAAAAACGTACATATAGTTTCCTCCCCTTTTAAAAGTACTTTGCCGTTTTGAGCAATTTTTGCTAAGTATTTCTAAGAAGTATAACAACGATTTTAAATGTTTTTTTTTATTTTTTCTTCATAAAATTGGATGCTTATTGTGCCAT
Organism: Modiolus philippinarum; assembly: GCA_002080025.1. Classification (NCBI taxonomy): domain Eukaryota; kingdom Metazoa; phylum Mollusca; class Bivalvia; order Mytilida; family Modiolidae; genus Modiolus; species Modiolus philippinarum. The sequence goes on from MJUU01040411.1 coordinate 27,427, forward strand.
CATTTAGTTCCAAAACTGAATTCATAAGTTATTTGTTCTCTTTCGGCGTTTACAAATTTTTCGATTTTATTGTCATTCAATTTTTTTAATTGATCTGCAAAGAAGGGCATAATTTGGCTCTCTGGAGAAACTCAGTTTACAGGTTCGTGCTGTTCATATTTTTATATGTAAGTGTCTTCATTTTTCTTTTCCTTGTCAGTTTCATGTTATGTCGTTGTTTATTTGATATTCCTATGTTGCCATTGTTTTTTGATTGTTCGTTTTGGACTGAAGATTCCTTTGTCACTTATTTTACAGTTACTTCGGCATTTTGTAATTTGTTGTTTTTCATGTTTTTGTAGCTTGGTATATTAAAGTTGTATTTTCTGCAAATACACATAAGATACAATGGCAAATGAATACCGAAGCAAGAACGAGAAAGGGGAAATTCTAAAATCATAAATTTAAGATCACGGCAATTGACAGCAACACGAATTGAGACAGTATGACAAAGACATAACAAACAAACAAAAATTAAGAATGTGGTAATGACAAGCACAGATGTAAAGTGGGTACCGAACCATCATTCTTAAACCGAATAAATATTGCAAAAAAAAAAAAAGACCTAACATGAGTATGGTACAGGGGAGAGAAAAGAAGACACATACAAAACTTTACAACATTGACCAAATAAAAACCACGGATGAAGTCACGTGACCCTGGGAGTAATTATCTCCTATTGCTTGTTAGTCAGACTAATTTTTAACAGTTTCACAATTAAAAAATGTTCCCGAGTTGTACAGAATGTATAAATAACAAAATACTAAAGTTACTGTGAAATTAGTAAGTAAGGAATATGTCCGTACACCGCTTTGATAATCAATGAGGTTTTTGAAGTTTAATTTTGAAAAATTAGTACCCTATGCTGCAAACAACAACATAAAAGCTTACTAAGCAATGAAGGGATATGGGGTAACAGCAAATGAGACAAAATCTCCACAAATACGCGGGAAAACAAGCAATTGAACAACGCTTTTATTGTTGTTCTTCATCTTGAAGTCACCATGAGGCCTTCAACAATGAGCTATGGTCATACCTCATAGTGAGTTCAAGACGGCCCTTAGCACCGGTTTGAGCGGAATTCATTGCTGGATGTCAAGCAACGCTACATCCATGTTTATTATGTCATGGATGCGGGATCGTCAAACAAACATAATATCAACTAGCAAAGTATTCTTACAATTGATATCATCCGTTGCCCGACATAAAGAACAATAGAAGACAAACGCAACGTTTAAACAACTAAGAGCACTCATCGAGTCAAAAGTAAGAAAACTTGGTATTATAAAATGATAAGATTTCGGCACAATTATCAGGTTGACAGAATAATAATTTTGAAAACACAGAAAAATAAAATGCCAACATCTGAAATATTATGAAAGTGCATCCATATGAGAAATTCTCTCAGGAACAAGTTCACTATAACTGAAATGTATATATTACTAAAACTTAATAAGGTACTTAAATGTAAATGTTTAAAAACTTATTTGGATCATATCTCTTAAACCACAGATTGTCATCTACTTGTCCAGTATGGCCTTTCACTTTTTTAGAATGGATAAAGTTGTCTTGCAATAACTTTAAAAAGTCTAAATTGAACCTGAACCATTTAAAAGTCAGCCAGTATGAGTCAGATGTTTCAAGTATGTTTCAACTTTATAGCGTCCGTGTTATCACAGTATCGCTCGTTTTGATTTGCAAAATGGGGGTAATCTTGATGGTGTGAAAGATTGTCAGCCAGAATATTATAAGAATCCGAAAAAAAATGTTAAAATTAGTTAATTTGTCTAACAAGAGCACCAGATCGGCTTTTTCATGCAATATGCAAATAACAATGTAGAAACGAGAGTGATAGAAATATTTAGCATTGTATTTGGTTTAGATGTAGTGGAATTGGTGATCAATTGACTTCAAGTTATAAAGAGGATTAAGGAACACTGAAGGAGCACCGGAGCCTGTCTCACTCTTCTAAGCTATTACACCTGGACAGCCCATTATCCGGTAACTTTTGTACCAAAAAGTATTAATACATATTATAGTTTTGAAATAAAATTGATAATGAAATTAGCCTTGTAAATATACATTCCAATGCCAAAGTCTTTTACGGAAGAAGTATACCGAAACTCGGCCTTTTCGTTGACTGATTTTTTTTTTGTTTAGACTTCAACTTTATACTTTCCTAATTTGAGTTGCTGTTGTTCTATAAAATTGTTTAAGTTACCGTTTAATGCATGCTTACAAATTGCTCCTTGTGAAGTTTATCGATACCATGACGCCATAGAAGTCACAGAACAAAACCTGATAGTTCAGGGGCGACACCAAACGAAACAGAGAATCAAAGGAGGCATTAGAATATTTTTATCGGTCATAAACAGGACTCAATTTTTGGGAGAAAATTAAATTATCATTTGTCCTACTCCATTTAAGTTTTGAGAGAAGGTATATGAATTGAGTACTTGTTTCATGATTTAAGCTGTTGTTGTTCTTGACCATACGTAAGCGTTATTTTATCTATATTTGAAAAAGAACTGCGGCAGATGCAGGACAGTACCTCGGCATGTAAAATATAATTTTCATACAAAAAAAAAACATAAAGCTCTGCATTATTTTACAAAGTCTAAATGTTTCTAGAATCTTTAATTACAGCGCACATGTAAAGGAAATAAAATATGCGGCAAGCACTACACATTTATGTAATTGATAATCCAGATAAAAAACGCCAAACATGTCGTCAAATGTTTTCAAATATCGGACCAAATATGAAAGTTTACCCATAACGTGGCGATAAAATTGCACATCATGATATGGTCTGGTATGGTCTTCCAAACGTTTAGATTTTATCTGCACTGAAGAGACATACGTTGTCGAAATGCGCATATGCAGAATTTAGATTTAAAGTAGTTTCGGTATTTAGTTATAAATTACAAAATACCGAAGTTACGGTGAATTTATTTTCTGAAAATCCACAAACTGAACTATGTTTAGAACCTGAAAGAGAACAAGTTACTAATATTATCTAAATAGAAAAGCCAAATTCAACTAAGGACAGAGCTATGCAGGAGGACAATACTCCTATGTTTTGAACGGAATTTCGACCCATCTGTATTGTAAAGTTCCAAATGAAATCGTTTTTTGGGTCATCACCAAAGTACTGACTACTGTGTTTGTGAATACCCTCGGGGACTAACAGTCAACAAGCAGAGGAATCGGCCAAGTGTTTTAGTTCTCGATGTTCTTTAAGTAGTTACATCTTCCCAAGTATTACAAGATGGCTTAAATGGACTCAAGGTGTTATTTACCTCCATCTTCGACTGCTGATATGTCAAAAAACCGTAGAAGTGTGGCATATATTAATTTTATTTCTAGGAAGCTCACCGTACCAGATACCACTCTACACAATTTTGACAAAATTTAAGCATATTTTGAGAATGGCCCAACATAGGAACAAAATTCACGACTAAATAACCATACTTCTTTCAGTAATGTCAAGATGTTCAGTACTTATCACACGTACGACGTTAGTTAATGTCTGGTGTCCCACTTTGATGATAATTCCAAATGAACTACGAACCCGATAGCCAGTTGTCATGTCTTACTGTAAGAGGAAGTCGGTTAATCTCCCGGTAGCATAACACTGATTACCTTGGATTAGAAAATTGCACCTAGTACAAAATGCGTGACAATATGGTAATGCATATTTTCCTTCTTGCACTGATGCTTTTTAAGATATTTTTACTGTCTCATAATTAATATTTCAAAGCCTTTTTATACAAGTTCAAAAAATATGCCTTATACTACCATATTGATAGGACCGGCCAATATACTACAAATAAGATGAATCAATTATGATCTGATGTCTTTTTAAATTAAACTTTTTATGACAAATTGCAAATAATTTGGCATGAATGTAGGATGTAGGCAACTGTATATCATGAAAGTATGCAAGGTTTGTGTCGTTAACTTCAGAAAAAGAAAAAAAAAGTTCGACACTTTGTATAAGCACACCCAGTGCTATCTTTTACCTTTTCATTTCACCGTCTCCACCATCCGGGTCATTTGTTTACCCTTATAACTTTATTATTTTTTGAATATATGGATGAAAAGAAAAACAAATGTCTATAAAAGCATGTACGGCCGTTGGGTTTGGGGTTTCCTCACCTTTCATTGAAGATCTTATGGTGGCTTTGAGTTGGCATCACTTCCCTTTGGGTCGTTGTCTCTTTGACACATTCCCCGTTTTCCTTCTTTGCTCTACATTTTAAAACTTCTTTTGCTGTCAATAAAATTCTTTGTGACCTTATTATTTGTAGATGCTAAATACTATTAAACGTGTTGGTCATATCACAAGCTAGCTTTTGTAAAATTGCACCAAACAACTTACTCCTAAAGGAAGGCTAAAAAAATTCTGGGTATTTATATCCTCTTTTTTATTAGGTGTCAGACCTAAATTATTTTACCTGTGCTTTCTGTCTACAAACAGAGACATAATTTACAAATTGAACCGCTAATGATTAAATGACAGTGGCGCCACATCCAAAATGATGTCAATAGAGAAACATATAAAGAATTATAGAACTTGATATATGATAGTTATAAGAGCAAACAAATAACATAATAAATAAACAAAATTCTCGTTTTTATAATTTTAACCTCATTGTGTTCACAATGTATTCTACCTGCCTACATTTTCACCTCACATATTTGGTCAGGTGTGTTACCAAAATAAAAACTCAAGGTCGCCGAAATATGTTGCAAAATACTTGCTTTTGATTGTAAAATCACAACAATTTTGACATAATTAGATTTTCGATTTGGTAATCATTTTCAAAGACCGACATCTCCCATTAATTTCCGAAAAAAAAACGTAAACTTTAATTTCAGTTTCTGCTACACAGTTGATGTTACTCTCTTAATTAGAAAAATTAAAGAGACTACCATATCTAATTTGGCTTTGTACTTTAATCCTTTGCTGTACATTGACGAAATTTGAGGGAGTGTGAGTATCAGAAATATTTTAATAAAGCTTTTCTTTTGTCCTGAAAACATTGCTTATTGAACGACATAAACAAAGATTATTTGAATATCGATAGGAAATATTTGATTCCACTAAATTAAATATTAGGAAACGATACATACTAGAGATTTTTTGAAATATAGTTTCTTGTATGCCTTAAAATATATAAAAAATATTATTGGAAATAATTAGTACATTGTCAATTTCAAGCATGTAAGTGACTTATGACCATTAAATATGCCCCATGTGCAAAAATAGTCAGTGTGAAAATTTATCGCACTCTTACTTTTAGTTAATTTCTCAGAAAAATATTATGCTTTAATACAATGTATTTTATTTCGGAAAATTCTGTTTTTAGTAATGCCCTTCATGTGAAACTTCAGATCTCAACAATTCTGTTAAATATTTTATGTACAAAAAGGAAATCGCTATCGAGCATATCTGCGACAAATATTTCAAAAGAATATGGGGATGTGTACAATTTCTTATTCATTAAGTTATCGTTCTTTTCGTTTTAATTTTCTTTTTTATTAATTTATTGCTGTTTTATCAAATATATCTTAATGGCGTATACATATCATGTTCAGCGCCAAGTGACTTCCTTATGATATTTAGAGAACGGATTAAAAAAACCTACATATACATTTGTTTATATTTTGTTTAGTGCAAGACTTAACATAATCATACAATTTGCATTCATAATGTTATATAACTGATGTAATGAATACAATATGATTTTTCATTTAGACCCGATTTGATATGCACTGAAGAGACAGAAGTTGCCGAAATGACTATATACATAAAATAAAATTAAAAGTAGCTTCGGTATTTTGTTATTAATTACCTCTAGGTTGATGCCTTGGCTTGTGGATTGTTAGTCCGTGAAGATGTTAACCGACCCAGTACTCTGGCGCTGACCCGTAACCGACTTAATCATTTGGAAACTGCTTTTCATTCAGTTATCATTTCTTATTTCTTCTCTATCAGCTTTTCATATATTGCGTTTTATTGTCTTTGAAAATGTTTGGATTTGATCCGCAGTGAAGAGAAATTAGCTCACGAAATGGCTATATGTTCCTACATAGAAATTGCATATCAAATACGACTGATTTCATGGGTCATGTTGCATAATTACTGAAAATAGATCAAAATGTCATTTTTATTCCTATTACCTTAAAAGAACACTTAGAGTTTCAATTGTTGTGTCATTACCAGTACAAATTTGAAATTTCATATGAGAAATTGATTACGGCATATTTAACCGAAATATAAATTTCTTTTTCATTTACAAAAATGACTGATTAACAGCCATGTCGGTCAGAAATATACTTCATATGTACTCTACTAGAAAATCTTCGTTTGCTTCATCTTCTTGTTTGTGTCTACTTCAGATGAGCAGGCCAAAATAAATGTGCATAATTCACAATTTTTGAAATGTAGGAAAGGTCTGAAAGGACATATCTATTTTTAATAAAGCAAATTGCAAAATTGGGATAATAAAATGGAATATGTGTTCATTTCTGAAGAAATGGGAAAAGTTTTTCAATTGTTATATATCAATCTAATTGAAAATAAAACAATTGTAGCTTTTGTACTAGGTCAAAATGAAGTTATATTGACAAAGAAATGCATATCGACCTCCAGCTGCTCTGTCAGTCAAATTGCATCTTTCACGTCGATATAACATCATATTGACCTTTTATATATATATATATATATAT
>MJUU01040420.1:6524-28500 GCA_002080025.1 Modiolus philippinarum
CACAGGATACTGATCAGGTCAATCACAACATATAAATAATCACAGGATACTGATCAGGTCAATCACAACATATAAATAACCTCAGGATACCGATCAAGTCAATCAGAAGAAAACATGGATGTATTAAAGTAGTGAGATGTGGGCACTATTAACATTTCTTTTGAAATGCCTGTACCAAGTCAGAACCGTTGACAATTTTTCCGGTTGTTTTCCGTGTCTTTTTGAACTTTGGCTCTTGACAATTCTCTTCAGTAATTTTGTTATTACATCCATTTATAAAAATAAAATGCCAAAATTTTAAAGTATTATAGAGTGAGAAATTCTCTCAAAACAAGTAAACCATAACTGGAAAAAAAATAAAGAGCATACATCTCTCACTACATGTACCAAATAAACCAGGTGGAGCTCGATTGCCTCCTTGCCAATCCAACATTTGTGCAAAGTAGAGTTTCAAAGCCACACACTTCAATTCATTTAATCCTTACAATTTTCTCTAATGCAAGTCGTGTACCAACAATATTGCATGTCGACATTAACCACATACATATAACGATTCCATGGTTTTATGTTACAGTGTACATATATTTAATTTGTTTTTTTGGTTGCATTGCTATGACACATTTATAAATCTTTTTAAGAACGTTACTTAGTTTGTTATAAAGAGGCATTCACATTAGTCTTTGGATGATTCAAGTCATTGGTCTTAAAAAAGAAGAATCTTAACTGCTTTTTTTCGTTCTCCAAAATGGTTTTAGACACTGCTATTCCTTATAATTTGTTCATCCATTCGTTATGTATATATTACGCCTTCGTTTGTAGCATCATTAATTTGTCATTAATGTTGCATCAGGCCTACCATATTCCAAGTATATAACTACTTGTTGTGCATTCAATCTGGGTTTTTAAGTCATAGTGGAGCAATCATGTTTGATTTTTTTTGTGGGTATGGCAATATGCTCAAGTAAAATGTTTTTTTTTTTCATTTTGAAGTCAACTCTAGGCCTTCCAAAATTAGAAAACAGCCCCTAGGTATCATCGATCTAAGTAGAATTCGCCTGCTAGGTGTCAAGCAACGCTGCATGCATATTTCGTTACATTAATGGTTTGCTGGATCGTAAACAAACACATTAGGCGAAATACTCTTCATCCGTTGCCCAACAAAAGGACTTTATACTGCAACCTTTCTATTTGCGCAAGTAAACTACATTGACTGTATAAACATTAGTATTAAATTAGTAGCCCTAAGCAAAATTAAGCATGAGGACATTGTCAGATTACTTGTGGAGAATTCGGATATATGCTACATTTTTAGTACCTTCTTTGACTTAAAAAATGATTGCAATACTTCTTTGAACAAAGACATGCGCTTATTCAAGATAAGCAACGATAAGTGCATTAATTGATTGTTGACACCAAGACACAGTAGAATTTAGGCACTTTTTATATTAGATTTAGTACCAGCATAAGTGAAAATCAAAACGAAACAAAAGTAAAAAACAAAAACAAAAACAAAAAACAAACAAACAAAAAACTTAAAATATTATATGTCAGTACAATTAACTTACTTGCATTCTCTGTATTCCAAAACATTACCTACATTTTGGACGTCCACTGGTTTCTGTACCAGGAAGTTGGCAGTCCTTGGTGATATGTACCAGAAAGTCGAGAATGCGTGATAGTATATTGTCTACACGTACATAACTAAGGGATATCACATGTACCAGATACGTTAAAATATATCTCAACTTACAATGCTTGCGTCAAAAACACTATTTATATGCACTCCGATTGTTTAATATAATACATATTAGTATTTCAAAGCAATGATGATGATGAAACACAACCCAAATATGAACAAATATTGCCGTGTCTGCTAAATGCAAGATAAAATATTTTTAAGCTCCTGACCTTATATACCCACTGCAGTCAAAAATGACCTAATGATATATACTAAAAAAGTATATATAAGTAAAATGAACAAATGTTTATTCTCAAAAACTCGAAAGACTTCTTAGAAAATTTATCATCCACTGAACTTAACCATTGCAACAGTGTCAAAACATTTGATTTTTCTACGCTTTGTACAACTCTCTCATAAGAGTACTCCGGCATTCAATTCATCAGTATTTTTGTACTAAGGGGACGACCATTTGATTCTGAGGGGGGGTGGGGGCTGGCAGATTTTGTAAATAAATATCTTGGCCCCAGATAAGTTGAAAATAAATAATCTTGCCTGGTTACTCTTGAAAATAAATATGTGGTCCACTCCTAATGGTTAAAATTTTTTGTTATACAAAAAAATAAATAATCTGGCCTCCAAAGGCTTGGAAATAAATATTATGACCAGAATGGAGTTGAAAATAAATAACCCAACCTTTCCAAATTTGCCAGCCAGCCCACACCCCCCCCTTCCAGGATCAAATGGTCGTCCCCTAAAAGGGTGAAAAAGATATTCTTATATGGTACTTGGTAAAGATGAAGTTTTAATTTGATAACGCACTTGTAGAATTTCGAGGATACATTTTCCATCTGACGATAGGGAAACATATACATGGAGACTAATTTTGCAGAACTTTTAGACGACTTGGTTTCTTTAATGGTATAAAACCAGGCCCATACAAGGGTTTGTAAAAAAAAAGTTTTTCAAGTCCTTTGATTAAGAGATAACCATTCTGTATTTTAGGATCAGATAGGGTAAATTGCAGACTTTAGCAAACAGAGTTTTCCGTCGACGCGTTAGCGAAGACGAATGTTTGCTTCAGTAAAATCTTAGAATTATCCCTGAATATCCTAAAATACAGTTAATTCTAAACTATTTCAAATCCGAAAAATAATATTTTAAATCGATTTTAAAATTACAGAATGTTTGGTATGCTACTGCGTCATTTCGTTGCTATTGATGCGGACGGTACATAAAAGATTCCACCCTTTGAACATTTTGACGCCTTCCATTCAAAATATGCATTTCAAACATAAGTTCATTAAAATCCCTGTTTCCGTTTTATAGATTATCTTGTTTTTGAGCAGCAATATTCCCACATCCCCGGCATATGGCGTCTAGATTTTACATCGCACTTGCTGTTTTCATGTTTGTAGTATGTACAGCAACTTTGTCAACAGTACAAAATTTATTAACCAAAGTTATTTTCTTTCTCTGCTGTAATTGTCAGAATTTTTACGGTCGTCACTATAATTTGTCAGATCGTTACAATATATCTATTTCACAATGACAAAAGACACCTTTGAGTAGATCCAGAGTTTATTATAAAACTGGAAAACACTGACTATGACAAAACCGGACTTTTTATTGGTAGGTGCCACGTTTGGAGCGGAACATGCTTACCCTTTCAGAGCACCTGATGATTCCTTTAATATTTATTGGTTTCACACTTCTAGTGCTTTTGTGGCTTCTTTATCTATTTTTGTTTTGTTTGTTTTTGTTTTTTGTTTTTTATGTTTTTGTTTTTGTCAATTTGTGTAAATTAACAATGAAAAGATGTGGAGTAATTGTACATGAGACAAGATCTCTACAAATGTATGGCAAAACAAGTAATGTAACAATGTTTTTATTGTTGTTCCTCATCTTGAAGTCAACATGAGGCCTTCAACAATGAGTTTTTCTCATACTTCATAGCAAGTTCAAGGCGGCGCCTAGAAATGGTTTAAGAAGTGTAGAACAATGTCACATCAATGCCTTATTCATCCCATGGATGCCAGATCTTCAACAAACATTAAATATGAATTGTCGTGCTTTTATATATTTATTTTTGATACGAGATTTCCCCGTCTCTCTCTCTTTGCTTCGATATTCGTTTTTGATGTATTCTTTGTTTCTGTTACATTGTGACCTAGTTTCTTTTTACAAATGATTTATTCGTATGAAGCAAAGTTTCTTCAAGGGCTAATACAACAGAAACAAAAACAACTAGCCCAGACTTTTGATTTCAGCTTCAGATACATAGACGATGTACTTTCTCTTAATAAACCAAGATTTAAAGAATATTTACATCGGATCTAACCAGTGAGCAACAAAAAAAGCGTTGTTCCATTGCTTGATTTTACCATGTATTTGTAGAGACTGTGTCTCATGTGCATTTATCCCATATCCTTTCATTGTTAATTAAACCAACTGCGAAATGGTTATAAAATAAACTTGACAAATTAGATAGTTTGATACGCAGACTTAACCAGTTAGGGAGTTTAATACAACACATACTTAACCAATCAGAAAATTTGTAACAATATAGGCTTACAGAGTTACAGTTACAGAGTTTGATACAACACCGACATCAATTAGAAAATGTCTTACAATACAGACTTAACCCGTTAGAGAGCTTGATACAACACATACGATCCCGCATCCATAACACAAAAAAAGATTAATATAGCGTTGCTCGACAATTTGCTAGGGGTTGTCTTGAACTTACTGTGAGGTATGAGCAGAGTTCATTGTTGAAGGCCTCACGGTGACTTCGAGATGAAGAACAACAATAAAAGCGTTGTTTCATTGTTTGATTTTACCATGTATTTGTAGAGACTGTGTCTCGTGTGCATTTACTCCATATCCCCTTATTGATTATGTATGACTGGAGTTGGTCTCTTCTGCAGTGTGGAGTCCGTACAAAGATTCCCCGTGCGAGAGATGTAAGCTCTCTATACATTTCAGTTAACATGGTTAAGGTGTACTTGTTCTTGAGAGAGTTTCTCATATGGATACACTACCATACTTTCAAATTTTGGCATTTGTTCTTGTAATTTCAAAATGTATTCTGACCACCTGTTTATTGTGCCCCCTCCCAGGATTTTGATATGCAAAGTTTTCTTACGATTGACTCGATGAGCTCCTTGTGGTTGTTTATATGTTGTGAATTTTTGATGTTGGTCTTTTTGTCGGGCAACGGATGACAGCGATTGTAAGAACACTTTGTCAGTTAATTTTATGTTTGTTGACGATCCGGCATCCATGGCATGAAAAAAGGTGGATACAGCGTTGCTCGACATCTACCAATAAATTCCGCTCAAATCGTTGCTAGGAGCAATCTTGAACTTACTGAGCAAAGGTTATTGTTGAAGGCCGCATGGTGACTTCAAGATGAAAAACAACAATACAGGCGTTGTTCCATAGCTTGATTTTACCATGTATTTTTAGAGACTTTGTCTTATGTGCATTTACTCCATATTCCTTCATTGATTATTGAAATTCAAGAGACAACCGATACATCCAATCCTGCTTTATACATCGATGTTTTATTATACATTGACGAAAATGGACGTCTGAAATCTAGGTTATATGACAAACGAGATGATTTTGACTTCCCGATTGTGAACTTTCCCTTTCTCAACAGAAATATACCTACCTCTCCAGCATATGGAGTTTATATTTCACAATTAATTCGTTACTGTAGAGCTTGTACAATGTAGTTTATACAGTGACTTTGCGGAAAGAGAAAAAGCCTTGTCACAAAAACTGCTGAGTAAGGGCTATGTTCAGCCGTTGTTACTTTCGTCCCTTCAGAAATTATATGACCGCCACCACGACATCATAGATAGATATGAAATGTTGGTGTCACAAATGAAAACAAAAATTACATTTTCACCTAGATTCACGTCTTCCCGGATTTGACATTACCGATTCTGACTTTACCCTGGATTGACGCACTGACAGAGTGACGGGTGCTGTATACAGAGCAGGACATGCTTACCCTTCCGGAGCACCTGATGTCACAGTTTTTTTTTAGAGTCGCACTGTAAGAGCTTTAGTTTTTATACCCCGCCACACATAGTGGCGAGGTATTCTGTTATACCCTCAGTCGCGTGTCTGTCCGTCCGTCTGTCCCCCGAAGGTTTCCGACTGATTACTTGTGAACTTGATAACTTGTGAACGAAATAGCATAAGGTCTTCAAACTTGGTATGTAAGTTGTTCACCACAATACAGAGGTCTAAGGAGTTCTGGAGTTATGCCCCTTGAAACTTTGAAATTTTTGCAAATTTTACGGTTTCCGACTGATAACTTGTGAACGAAATAACATACTATACTGTCTTCAAACTTGGTATGTAAGTTGTTAACTATAAATCTCAGACCAAGTTCGATTTCGGGTTCAGAAGTCCAAGGGGTTTATGAGTTATGCCCCTTGAAAATTTGAAATTTGCGAATTTAGGGTTTCCGACTGATAACTTGTCAATGAAATATCATACTGTCTTGAGACTTGATATTTAAATTCTTTACCTCAAAACACAGGCCAAGTGTGATTTGGGTTCAGCGGAATTGAAGTTGTGTAGCGTCTTTGGTCTTCCGTCTTCTGGTGTTGTCCCTTGACTTTGATTTATGTAATCTTGTTCTTTGTTGGGTGAAAGGGTGAAAGAAGATATTCATTTTTAGTGATAGGTAAAGATGGGGCATATTTTGTTAAACATCACACTGATTCACACAAAAAGTATACTGAAGAGGATGTCATTGCAATGCTGGAATTCTTGATTGATAACATATTTGTAGAATTTGGAGGACAAGATTTCCAGCAGACAATAGGGATACCTATGGGGACTAATTGTGCGCCACTTTTAGNAGATTTGTTTCTTTATTCGTATGAAGCCAGGTTCATACAAGGGCTAGTTCAGAAAAAAGACAATAAGCTAGCCAAATCCTTTAATTTCAGTTTCCGTTATATAGATGATGTTCTTTCATTGAACAATCCTCAATTCAAGGATAACCTTCATCTTATATACCCAAATGAACTCGAAATTAAAGAGACCACTGATACACCATCATCAGCATCATACCTGGACCTATACCTCTACATTGACTACTCCGGGCGTCTGAAACAAAACTTAACGACAAGCGTGATGATTTCGACTTTCCAATAGTGAACTTCCCGTTTCTGAGCAGTAATATTCCCACTTCTCTGGCATATGGCGTGTACATTTCAGATCTCATTCGCTATTGCCGTGCCTGTAGTTTGTACAGCGATTTTGTCAACAGAGCGAAATTACTGTCTCAAAAACTTATACATCAAGGGTATGTTCAGTCACTGTTGCAGTTGTCACTACAGAAGTTTTACGGTCGTCACCACGATTTGACAGACCAATACAATGTTTCGCAAATGAGAACAGATATCTTTGGGGAGATCCAGAGTTTGTTACCGGACTAACTAACACCGAATGTGACAAAACCGGACTTTTCACTGGCATTGTGACGGGTGCCACGCGTGGAGCAGATCATGCTTACCCTTCCGGAGCACGTGATGATACCTCAGTTTTTATAGGGGTTCGCATTGCTGGTGCTTTAGTTTTGTGGCGTTCTTGTTCTTTTTTTTTGTTTATTTGTTTTGTCTTTGTCATACTGTCTCAATTCGTGTTGCTGTGAATTGTCGTGATTTTGGATTTATGATTTTTGAATTTCCCTTTTCCTCATTCTTGCTTCGGTATTCGTTTGCCGATGTATTCCTTCGGTATTCTACTGCCGCTGTTATGCAACCAGATAAAAACATATATAAAAACATACATAATTCTTCAAGAAACATCGTTTATTTGCCATACATGCTACGAAGATTGTTAGTGCGATGTTTTTATGCGTATAACTTGATACTTCTCAACATAGTTTCGTCGTTTACTCATTCCTGTGTCATATTCAAGTGCTCTCTATAGAACAGCTGCTTTCATAACTTTACGGTCAATATGAGGGTTCTATTTCGGTTTATGTTTATAGGATGTTCTGCTTCTGTTGAATCAATTGATCATTTTGCATGGGAGATAATCATTGCCAAAATCTAAATTTTCCTTTAATTTTATCATACGCGTTGGTCCATTGCTCGTTTTCAACATGTATTTGTAGAGACTTTGTCTCATGTGCATTTAGTCCACATCCCTTCATTAGTTATTTGAGTTAGTCTTTCCTGTAGTGTGCGAAAGATGTATGCTCTCTATACATTTCATTTCTGGAAATTTTGGGCTTTTATATTTTTGTAATTTCAAAATGTTATTCTGACCACCTATTCATTGTGCCCATATCTCAGGATTTTTTTTCACTATTGACTCGATGAGTGTCCTGTGGTTGTTTATATGTTGTGATTGTCTTCTGTTGGGTCTTTTTGTCGGGCAACGGATGACAGCGATTGTACGAACACTTTGACAGTTAAGTTAATGTTTGTTGACAATCCCGCATCCATGACATGATCAACAAGGACGTAGCGTTGCATGACATCCTGCGATGAATTCCGGTCACACCAGTTCTAGGGGCCGTCTTGAACTTACTGTGAGGTGTGAACAAAGCTCATTGTTGAAGGTCTCACGGTGACTTCAAGATGAAGAACAAAAATAAATGCGTTGTTCCATTGCTTGTTTTCACTTTTTATTTGTAGAATTGTGTCTCATGTGCATTTACTCCATATTCCTTCATTGTTTTTTTTATAGTCCTAACGTGAAGAAAAGTAATTTCTAGTACATTTACCGTAATATAAAC
Organism: Modiolus philippinarum; assembly: GCA_002080025.1. Taxonomy (NCBI): domain Eukaryota; kingdom Metazoa; phylum Mollusca; class Bivalvia; order Mytilida; family Modiolidae; genus Modiolus; species Modiolus philippinarum. The sequence goes on from MJUU01040420.1 coordinate 14,981, forward strand.
ATTGATAAGTATTTCACACAAACAAGAGGATGTTTATGTTTACAATTAGTTAAATAAATTTTATTTGTTTGTTCTAAAACAACGGCAGTAGAATACCGAAGGAACAAGACACAAGATTACACAAATCAAAGTCCAGAGACAAGGCAAAAGCAAGAACACCAGAAAACGGAAGACCAAAGACAACACATGCCCACAAAACACACGAACATTACATACATAACACAAACAACGAAAGCAATAACAGTGTGAACTCTCAAAAAACAGAGGGACATCAGGTACTCCGGAAGGGTAAGCATGTCCTGCTCTGTATACAGCACCCGTCACACGGTCAGTGAGGCTTGTGTTAGGTTACTGATTGGTTATTGTCATTTTCTAACCCTAAACAAAACAGATGATGTAAAACAGATGATCTTTTATGGGCGTTTTGAACAAATCACAACAAGTACTGAAGTTGCTGTTAATGTTACTCTGCAGATAGTTATTTCGACGTCTCTTCAGTTATACTAAGATGAAAGCAAGCACTTGCAAGACCAAACAATTAAAATACAGATAGAGAACAAAATAATCTAAATGGCATATATGAGTCACGTCAATAACAGCTAAGGATGTGACCTTAAACAAGGGAGGTATACCTTAGGTTTATTCTATTTCCTAACTTTAGATATTGGATTTTTAAATCAATCGGACTTGGGGCAGCACTGAAGTAATGGGCAACCCGCTGGTGATACAACTGATAATACAACATTATATCTGATTTCGCTATGCATTTACCTTCTCTCTTTCATATACCAAAAAATATTGCAGATAAAATGTTATTTCATAATAAATCAGACAAACAAATAGTACAAGTGGAATAAAAAATTTGATAGCGAAAACGGTTCAACATTGGTTTGTCAATGAAATTCTGGTGTTTCGGCTTAAAATCGTTCCTCTGAACCACATTAAACGTTCATCAACAGCAACAACTGAAAAATATACAAAATGATATTGAATTTTAATATAAATTACTTACAAATCTACATCAGAACACACAAATGACAACAGTTAATAGATAACAATTTTATTGATGGATAGAAAAAATAATTCTTGTTTTGTTGCTAATGTTAATTTAAATTTTTTGATATATCGATATGAGGAATCAAAATCACAATCCACAAAAAATGATCACAAACTAGAACCAGAATTAACCATGAAAGAATATGGAGTAAATGCACATGAGACAAAGTCTCATCCAATGCTTAATCCAATATCTAGCTGGTAGATTAGCGGCGAGCACCACTCGACCCATCTTTCAAAGTTGCGTATTGTCATTGTCTCTCCTTTCAAGATTGTGGTCATGGAAATAGTAGTCTACCTGTATTAGGTTTAATTCGTATGTTTATGATACTATAGGGAAACGGAACAGATAAAGGGGAGGTTTGGGTACCCATAAACGGGTTTAGCTATACCGCTGGCTTTTGCTAGTGCCGATACCAAGTCCGGCTGTCCCGAATTCCTATCGTTGTTTACGTTTGTCTTTTGTCTTATTTGTGTTTTTCCTGTGTAGTTCCCTGGCAGATTGTGGCATGTGATTGTAATTTTCAGCCATTGTTGGTGTTTCCTGTTATCCATTTTATTACATCTATACATAGTAAAAAAATCCATGGAACAACTCTTATTACCATGAGGCCTTCAACAATTAGCTTTTGTCCAAACCTCACAGTAAGTTCAAGACGGCCCCTTGCACAAGTTTTAGTGGAAATCATTGTTAATTGTCGAACACTCAATAAAAAGAAGAGTGATATCAGGACGGACTTGCAAATTTGGGAAGCCACTAAAGAATCACCTAAAGCGGGAAGTGTCTTTTGTTTTGAATGAATGTGCTTCCAGGTATGACTCAGCAATGAGTTAGGTACAACTCCTTACTGATTAATACAGACAATCTATCAGAAACGTATTTTTAAGAATCTTCGAATTTATTGATTTTGGTAGCCTGTAACTTCTGAGTAGAACATTTTGATGATTAAAATAGATCACTGAATAAATGTAAATTATGAAAACTGAGGTTTTATCTCTAAAATATTGAGATAAAAACAAAATTACCGAACAAATTGTCAAGAGCCAAAATCCATCAGGCAAAAAGATGTTCACGTGAAAATTTTCGACCGTAATGGTTCTGACTTAGTACAGGCATTCCAACAGAAATGGTGGTTTAAACCGGTTTTATGGAGCGTCATTCCTTCCCTTCTATTGAGGTAGTGTCCGGTAGCAACTCAACAGCAATTGCTATTGAAAAGTCAGACAGTTAAAAGAAATGATCATCCCTGTATTAAGTAAAACAAAATCTTGAATCAGACTTTGGACCGAAACTTCAACATTTTCCACAGGGGACTTATGTCTATTGAAGAACTTTCTTTCAAAATCGTATGAGTCGGAATTTTGAAGCCTTGATTAATAAGCGGTCACGGAGATAGCTATGTCTAATGAGTATAATTTGTGCTAGCTCTCGCGTAACGAATCAACTGTGAAACATACACTCCGTAGCAGGGGAAGCTGGAATATTACTGTCCATGTAGGGGAAAGTGATAATTTTGAAATTAAATTTAAGTACTAATAATACATCGGCAAACGAATACCGAAGCAAGAAAAGGAAAGGGGAAATTCTAAAATCATAAATCCAACATCACGGCAATTCACAGCAACACGAATTGCGACAGTATGACAAAGACGAAACAAATAAACAAAAATGAACAAGAACGCCACAAAACTAAAGCACTAGCAGTGTGACTATTTTCGTACAATTCGAGATTTCAGCCCCCAAAAAGATGTAAATAAAGTGGTTTATGTCGCTTTCTTTATCTCTAGTTCTGGGGGTTATATCAATGGGATCCATTTAGCAAAATATGCGTTATAAATGGAAAGAACATCCTCAGCGTTCTTTCATTGCTATTTGTAGAGACTTTGTCTCATGTGCATTTACTCCATATCCTTTCATCGCTTATCTATAAGTAGAATTGAAAGATCTAGCCTCCTTTATTCTATGATCTTTTACGAGTCCCTGAAGACATTCAGTCTGGTAAGAATAGTATAACAAGTCTGCCAGTAGAGGAGCACTATTAGTGTCCATTGGTATACCAATTATCTGTTGATTAATAGCACCTCCTTATGTGACAATCAATTAATAAAAAAAATCAAGCATACTACACACCTGTTTTTCATCGTAGCATATTTTTCCTTTTAAAAAGTTTTTGGAGAAAAAAAAACAAAAAATGCAATTTTTCAGGATAAAATTTATTGCATTTGGCATAATATCGTCGTCTCGAAATTCCGTCGATGGCGAAGCTATATTGAGGGTATGAAGCTGAACTCTGTGTATTTTCTTTGTGGTATATGATACTAACTGTTTAACTAGCAGCAAAATGAAATAGAACATTATCTATATATAATAATCTTAATTTTGTCTCGTGTACATTTAACCCATATTCCTTCATTTGTTCAAAATATATTTATATGAAGAATGATAGATGTTGTTTCATTATGTTCTTGTTCATTTCTGTTTTTGTTTTTGTCATGCCGTCTCAATTTATGTTGGATATGAATTGTCACGATTTTGGATTTTGGAATTTCCCCTTTCATCATTTTTTCTTCGGTATTCGTTTGCAGATGTATTTTGTCAGTATGTATGGGTATCTCTTAAATAATTTATTTATGACTTCTTTCTCGTTTATTTGATTATATATGGCCATATCTGACATATTCTGGGATTGCTCACAACTTTTTTACGCTGGCTATTATGTCAGGAAACAAATCCCAGTTTTGTTTTTTTTTGTCAGAACATTTTTCAATATTGTATATGCTGACTGTCCTGCAGCGATAAACTACTTTAATGAAGCAACGCAAGACTAACTAATAATAAACGCATTTGCTTTGGGTTAAGTCTCGTATGAGTTTATTTCATGTATTTTCATTTGTTTATGCTTCATATGCAGCAGCGGACACAATTTGGAATAATCAGATTTTTTTCTACTTACCAAAACATTTCGCAGAAGCAACACTTTACATCCTCCCCTGAAAAATAATAAAGGTCGAAAACTTTTGCATTTTATTATATATCATTGGAAATTCAAACTAATATTTTTGTCAAAAGAAGAGTAAAAAAATAAGGCAATAAACAACGAAAACTCCATTTTAATATATCTTCTTATGATATTTTGTAAATATTTAAATGTAACGACAAGGTTTGCTATTGTATACTGATAGCTTATGTTAGCAAATTTTCCTTCGTAGCGATATAATACACGCAATACCATGAACTAGTACAAATACTTAGGCGATATCATGTTCAGTGTTGAACAAGGTATTAATACATAAAAGTGAACTTACAAAATTACAATGTTCTCTGTTTACACTTGCAACGTTGGTTTGAACTGCATGTCCTGGTAGATAATCAATGTGGTAAATGCCTCATGGTGACTTTAAGATGAAGAACAACAATAAAAGTGTTGTTCCATTGCTGTGTTTTACCATGTATTTGTCGAGACTTTATCTCATGTGCATTTACTCCATATCCCTTCATTGGTTTTGAGACACAGTCTCTACAAAGAAATGGTAACAGCAAGCTATGTATATTACTAAAACTTCTTGTGTTGTAATCTATACTATGTTTCTTATTTTCTAATTATAGTACCATGTGTTGGTGATCCACTTCGTGCCATAAGATACACTACCAGGACAACTGCCAACAATCCTGAACAACCTATTGACCCTTTCAATATTGCAGACGAATCTGACAAAACAATATACATGTATAAAAGTTCTTAAATTACAAAAAATCAAAAATTACTGTGAATTTAGTTTCTGCAAATGTGCATTTCGAGAACTTATGTCTCTTCAGTGCAGATAAATAAAAACCTTTGGATATACATAAACCAATATATGTTTAAAAGATGATAGAGAACAAATGACCAAGGTGAAATAAATAGAAAAGCAAAATGAAGCTACTATTGTCTCTTTAGTGCAGTACAAATAAAAAAATTTGGAAATCCATAAACCCTTGGGACTAATTAATATGATGTCTCATATTCAATCATTATTTTCACATATACCAAACATTTTTTCCTCAAGGACTCACATTTCTAACAAAATATTGAATTCACTGTTAATTTATTTTCTGCATATGGGCATTTCGACAACTTGTGTCTCATCAGTGCAGATCAATCCAAAACATTTGGAAGTCCATTAACCGAAAAACGTGTAAAAGCTGAGAGAGAACAAATAACCAAATTGATCTAAATTATATGTCTTTTGTATTGTTCACTAATAGTTTATAGACACAAGGAGCCGAATTCATATAAGTGTTTACACTTGTTTCCTATTAATGTTGCATTGTCTTATTATTTGTCTTTGAATTTATATGCCTTTCGTTTTTAGCTCAGCTGACCCAAAGGGTCAGTGTGAGCTGTTGCCATTACTTGCGTCCGTCGAAGGTCCGTCCGTTAACTTTTCACATTTTCATCTCCTCCTCTGAAACCACTGAAGCAAATTCAACCAAACTTTACCGGAATGATGTACTAAAGGTCCTTAACAAAGATTGCTCATTTTATTTGGATCCGATAAAAAAACATGGCTGCCAGCGCTGAACATAGTTTAACATTAGACCCTATGGGAAAATCACATTTCCATCTTCTCCTCTGAAACCACTGATGTCAATTCAACCAAACTTTACAGAAATGATGTACTTAAGGTCCTTTACAAAGATTGCTAATTTTGTTCCGATCCGACAAAAANNGGGAAAATCACATTTTCATCTTCTTATCTGAAACCAATGAAGCAACTTCAACCAAACTTTACAGGAATGATGTATGGTAGGTCCTTAACAAAGATTGCTCATTTTGTTACAATCCGATATAAAACATGGCTGCCATCACGGAACATAGTTTAACATTGGACCCTGTGGGAAAAATCACATTTTCATCTTCTCCTCTGATACCACTGAAGCAAGTTCAATCAAACTTTGCAGGAATGATGTATAGAAGGTCCTTAATAAAAATTGCTCATTTCATTTTGATCCGACAAAAACATGGCCTCCACTGCAGTACATAGTTTAACATTGGAGCACAGTATGAGAAATATCTTCTCTGAAACTATTCAAGCAAATTAAACCAAATATATAGAAGGTCTTTTGCGAAAATTACTCATTTCAATAGGCTCAGACAAAAACACTGGTGCTAATGGAGAGCATAGCTAAACATTAGACCCCACTGGTAAAAAAACATCACTTTTGGTCATGCTTGGCATAGAAGCATTTTGTCAGGTGAGCGATACAGGCTCAGTCTCTGAGCCTCTAGTTCTTATTTGCTACAACTGGGCTGATGCCTCTGCTGGTGGACTGTCGTTCTTCGAGTGTATTCACCAATCCTGTAGTCAATACTTCGGTGATGACCCGAAAATCGATTTAGAAACTTGCAATATACGTATAGTAGAAACTAGTTTTGGATTTACATTTGGATCCTATTGGTTATTTGTTCTCTGTCAGCTTTTACACAGATTTTGGAATGTTTTGACTTGATCAGCACTGAGGTACGTGTATTTTGTTATTTAAAACAACAGTTTTTGTGTTTTTCGAACCTTTTATACCAATATTATCATTGATTTTGGGGGAATTCGAAAGAAACAGGCGCACAGCCTTTATTGGTATGTAGCATTATAAAATATGTGAAAAAGAAATTCTACAGAGGTTGTGGGATTATAGCTGGACAAACATTATTCATATTGATACTCAAGGATAGAACCTAACTTTGAAAAATATTGACGAATCGATTTTGAAAACTACAGGCTTACATTGTATATAACATTCTGACATATTTTTTTAAATATCTTGAAGAGGTTCAAGATTACATACTTTTCTACGGAAAATGCACCATTGAAAGTGTCTATGATAAAACTATATACATTGTAGTTGTATATCATGGTTACAAACATATATTTACTCACCTTCAAACCCTTCTTGCAGTTGAACGGGTCTGCCTGTAAAAATAAACATATATGATACTCGTCTACAGCTTTCACAATATTAGTTTTACCCCAAAAAATATTTTTTATTCATTTAAAGCAGAGAAATGTATTATATGTCTCTGGTTAAGTATTTATACAGTATTTTATCAATGGTACACTTAGCTACATTATATCTAATTAATGTTACATTTTAACCACTCCATGCAATTTGTACGTACGCTATTCATATTGTTTTTCTGTCTTAAGAAAGATATTCTTAGACCGCCTACTACCTACAATTAATAAAAAAATAATTATACTATGCACATGAGAGAAAGTCTCTACAAATTCACGGTAGAAAAAAGTAAGGGAACAACGCTTTTATAATTGTTCTTCATTGGGCCTTAAATAAGTTTTGCTCATACCGCATAGTAAGTCAGATGGCCCTTAGCACCGGTTTGAGCGGAAATCCTTGCTTATGGTGTATCATTGCCACATATATTACTTTATTTGGCCCTTGGATTCGGTATCGCCAACAAGCATAAAATTAACTGGCAAAGCGCTCTTACAATCACTGTCATCCTTTGCCCGACAAAAGTCCTAGTGTGCTAAGCTAGTGGACAGATACAACTTATAGACAAACACAGGGCGCTCATCAATTCGGTTCTAGAAAAACTTGGCATTTAAAAATAGTGTGATGTGGGCACTTTTAACATGTGGTCAGAATTACTTTTGGAAATCACTTAAAATAATAAGAGGCCAACGTTTGAAAGTATGATAGTTTATCCATGAGAAATTATCTCAAGGACAATAGAGAGCACACAACCTTCTTACGGACTCCACACATCAGGAGAGACAAACTCTAGTCTTAAATAAACAATGAAAGGATATGGAGTAATTATTGTTGTTATTCATCTTCAATTCACCATGACGCCTTCAATAATGAGCTTCGCTTATACCTCATAGTAAATTCATCGCTAATTGTCGATCAATACCACATACATGCCTTATTTAGACCATGGATGGTTAAAGCGAGATCAACGGATGTGCTTTCTTTGGCTCTTGACAATTCTGTTCGTTAATTTTGTTATTATCCATATTTACAAGAAAACAAAAAAGAGTGTATCTTGAGAAAGTTGGGACAAACATCAATATTTTTACTACATATTTCAAATTTGGATTAGAGCAAAATTGCCGAAGCCGAATTCCAAAAGACAAAAAGCAAAGCATGTCCAAAACCACCGAAAAATTGTCTACCTCAATAGTCCTAAATTGGTACAGGTATTTCAAAAGAAATTATGGGTTAAATCGGCTTTATATCGCGCTAACTCCCCTTTTCCATTGCAGTAGTGTTTGGTATCAACTTATTAGCAATTGCTACGAAAGGTAGCAGAGAGTGAAAGAAATGATCATTCCTGTACTTATTAAAAATGAATGTTGAATATCAGCTCGGACAGAAACTTCAATTTTTTTCCCACAAGTATTGATATCTATTAATTAAGGTAATAGGTACGTAGATAGCAAAGTTTCCGGATTTCGAAGAAATTTTACATGCAAGTGCATCAAATGAAGCTAAATTCCAAGGTGAAATGAAATTGGTTTAGCTATTTGTGTGTTTTAAATTTAACCGATTAAAAAAAATCTATCAGTTATGTTGTTTTCATATAGAATCCATGTTAAACGTACAGAAAAATAATATATGAAAAGTCTTTAAATTGCGCGTTTATGAAAACGTATCCTACAATTTTTCTGCAAAAAGGATATGTTTTAGACAACTAAATTTCCATTTTAATGGTGTAAATTCTATATAGGGCCACCGAATTAATTTCGCCGGTATGAGTAGTTGAACATCACGGGGTCTAACCTCTACGCAATATTATCTATTGATGAGACACGGACAAGTCCGTATTAGGCTCGGAGGACCGGAAAATGTAAGAAAAACTATAATTTCTTCTAAAAATGCAATAAAAATAATACGCGCATTCGGAGAAATGCCTTTAAGTTGACTCAAAGACATTTTCATAATAGTAAATCTGCTTGCCCGTATCTTGTTTACTTTGCATAATGAATGTCAATCGCGAACACATACAATTTCCGAGATCAATTCAAATGCATTTAATATATAATAAGGTCACGATTTTACAGGTCTTATAGTCAAATCGAAACATTATTCAAATGTCCTTGTAAATGCATTTTGGTTCTATACCGTAGGTAATCTATGCTCAATTTGTTCGAGTACAAGTAATAAATTTGTTGATGAGTCGCAGTACAAGCCAGTAAATTAAAGGATGCATACCTTTATCTTATCAGATTATGGGAAAAAGAAAAAGGAAAAAGGTACAGACGAAACAAATTTAGAAAGACAGATAAAGAGCCACAGTGTGATTGGAATACAAGACAAGTTTAGCTTTTCTAAAAAGCTACTGGCTGTTAGCTTTTTTACTCAATAAAGATATATGATATGTGAAGTATGTGCAATAGCATCCAGTGTTTGTAAGTCACAGTACTGGTGTTCGATTTTGGTCAACAACCCATACAAAATGATATCAAGATAGGTGTAAGCCAAAATAGTATCCTGTGAAATAAGTTCCAAATGGAACAAATGTTATTGATATATCCATGAGATTTATTCCGTCTGGAGGTTATTTCACCAGGTGAGCAGTAAATACTTTCCAGCTGGAGATTATTTGACTGGGCGAGCTATGAAATTTGTTCCTCTGGAACTTACTTCACGGCGGATACTATAAACCGTTACATAGGAACAGGCTGTCAATCGTTCTTACTGCATGGTTTAGGCACGGACCATTTGATTATCAGGGTATATAGTTAGGACATATCTCAAGTAATCCTTACATGGATTTTTACCCATGCAGATATGGGGTGTTCCTTGATTGGAGGAATATCTAGTACATACATTGTAAACAGATGATTATCGTAAATCTTTCAGATAAAGTGTCAAGCTCGAAATGAAGCATATAACCTCCGTACCATTTCCTGTAAAATATGCCCTTTAAAATTTGTTCTCATGATCATGTCAAAAAGAATAATTAACACTATACCGTTGAAATTTTTCATTTTACAGTAATGACTCAAGTTGACCGTATGCAACATAGCAAAAATCTCTTTAACCCGAAAATTACCATATTATACTTGGTAAGTGTGTTTAAAACAACTAATCGTAAATTTTCAACTGAATAAACGCCTTCTACAAGATTTGGAAGCATGTCTCTTTTTCTCAAAGTCATTTAATTACACACCATGAAATAAAAGGGACGACAGCAAACACCTACAATGGCTGAAAATTATAATAACACGCAACAATTTGCTAGGGAACTACACAAGAAACACAAATAAGGCAAAAGACAAACGTAAACAACGATAGGAACTCGGGACAGCTATCCACATAATATCATTGAGTTCGAAACGACCTACTATAATGATTATAAAAACGACCCAGCAATGTTTTAATACGGGATCGTTGAACATACTTTATATTATCCTAACTTCCGACCAATCAAGGAATAGAAAACCATTTATTTCTTTTGCGATTGTCATTTTTAGCCCATACAAGTTCAGAAAGTATTCACCCCAGGCTAACTTCCGGCGACTGATTATTTTAACCGGCTCCCGGGGGAGCCGGTAATAATTGAGGAGATAGATGAAGAGAACCAGTATATGTTAATATTTATATATTTTTTAAAGTTGTAAAGTTGCGGTTGTAAAAAACTGCTGTTATTTAACCTAAAATATATAAGAAAAAGCAGATTTTCTCCATTCGATATTATATCAATAACCGCAATCCTTCAACTTGCTGGAATTTAACCTAAATAGATAAGAAAAAGCAGATTTTCTTCATTCGATAATATATATTTGAATCCTGCTTGTCGTGGAAAGAAATGATTTATTTGTTCCGAATTTTCATGAAAATAAATAATTTTTCTAGGCAAAGAAAACGGGCAAATATATCTATAAAATGTGGACTTTTGAATGAAAGGAGTAAACGCATGTTATACGATACACGCAATGAACGGAGAACCTTACACGATACACGCACACACTTTACACGATGAGTGCACACGATGCACACGATGAGCGCTAATTTGGGCCGAATGTTGACCGTTTCCATTGCTGTAACATTAAAGTAGTCACGGCTCTATGACAGGTCAGAACAGTCAGGATTCTATGACAGGTTAGAGCGGCCAGGGCTCTATGACCAGAACAGGTCAGAACAGTCAGGGCTCTAAGACCAGAACAGGTCAAAATAGTCAGGATTCTATGACCAGAACAGACAAGAGCAGTCAGGGCTCTAGAACAGTTCTAAAGTAACTTAGAGAAGTTTTTATGTCTACTCTATGACTGGTCTAAGTTAACTTGAAAACGTCCTAAGTTAACTTAGAAGAGCTTTTATGACTGGTTTAAGTTAACTTGGTGAGAGGTTATGTCTGTATCCTACTGTAACGGGTATCAAATATTAGTTGAATATAATACAAATATGTGTAAAGAGCAATTCAACTTCACATCTTTTATTAATATGTACGATTTAGTCCGACTCCCCAATTTTTGTCTTGTAACGAGACGCATCCATAGTTATTTTACTTGTCCCATTAAAACACAACTGTATTAAAATTATGAATAATAGAAACGACTGTACATTAACTTATATTGATTTAAATGCTTAAAAATTGCAAGAAAGGAAAACAAAACTTAAAATAAACTGGATTCTGTGTATTATTCTTCTGTACTTATACGCCGTCCGCACACAACCATCAAAATACACATATGTTATGCAAGGTAAACTCGACTACTAGCTCTGTTTGAATGATTTGTTATGGACAGCCATTTAAGACTAACAGTTAACCTCCGAATGAGCATTTTCAATTTTGAACATGGTTTGTTAAATCTAGATAAAATACATATTTTGGTGATAAATTTGGGAACTCCGAGCAAATAATGGCGTATTTGGGACGCTCCGAGCCTATTCTTGACTTAGAGGTTAGGCCCCGTGAACATAGAATAGGCACGCCAAAAATGGATTTTTTCGATAAAACCAGCCGTCAGTATAGCGACGTCGTCGATAAAAGTTATGATTTTAGGTATAATTTGAATTCAGCGATCTATACCACGAAAACGAACTCGGTGACCCTATTAAAGAATTATATGACCTTATATCAATAAAACAGAAATTTATTTAGGAACATAATATCAATTTTCAGAAAAATTGTAGGATATAGTTTGAAACGACGATAATCTAAAGTGAAAATTAAAAGCATTTTACGTTCATTCAACGTTCACCGGTAGAGGCGCTTATTTACGTACCTCTCACCTTAAGAACTTTTTTAATGGTCGTATGAGACGGAATTTTTTGAAGCCTTGATTAATAAGGTGATCACGGAGATGAGTATGTCTGATCAGCAAATTTGTGCAGGAAAAGTTGAAATATTATTGTCTATGTTAGGAAAGTTGATAATTTTTATATTAAAAAAATTAAGTACTGAGATATCCATTCTCCCAAAATTAGAGATGTAATTATCAATTTGTCGATACCTCTGCTGGTGGACTGTTAGTCCCCGAAGGTATTCACCAGCCCAGTAGTCAGTACTTCGATGCTTACCTAAAAGCTGATTCTATTTGGAACCTTGCAATATCAAAAATTATGTAAATTTATTGAAAACTAAGGAGTATCATCCTCATGCAAAGCTCTGTCGTTAGCTGATTTTGGCTTTACTTTTAGATCATTTTTGGGTTATTTGTTCTCTATCAGTTTTAAACATCTTTGAGTTTATGGTCTTCTAAACGTTTATATTTTATCTGCACTGAAGAGACATAAGTTGTCGAAATGCGCATATGCAGAAAATAAATTCCCAGTAACTTCGGTATTTGGTTGCTTGTGTTCCTTTGCCATTCTACCACCCCTATTAAGCGGAGTTTTGGGCGAAAAGTTTAGGTAAGGAAAGTTCGAGTATAATTGGTTTAGTCCGGTTGAATAATGTTTAGCCCGGTTGAGAAAAATGTAACATTTTTTATAACATTGGATAACGTTTTGTCCCAGTTCAGGATAATGTTTAGGTACGTTTTTTGATATTTGAACATTTACCTTTACCTAAACATTAGGGTGTCTACTGTCGTTTTTAAATGAGATATCTGAAAACAGTAAAGCTTTGCATAACTGATATATATTTAATACGCTGTAATTTGTCAACAGAAAACATTATATTTTTCATTTTCTCAAAAAAATGAATGTACAAATTAAAGAATAGCAACCTTGTATTAGTATCCAGACGTCTGATTTGAATATAATAAGACTTACATTCAATAAAAGAAATTAATAACTGCATCCATACCAGCATCACAATAAAGCCTGTCTTCATTTTTAATATCTTATCTTCAATACTGAAACGAAAATGGATACCATTTATTGTTAGTTGTACATTGTAAAGCATTTAAAACAACATTCTACAATTCAAAAATACATTTTTCTGGAAATAATTTTTTCTGTCAAATTTCGGTTGTTGTTCGTTTTTTTTTTTTTTTTTTTTTTTTTTTTTTTT